>BLKR01005454.1:0-80564 GCA_011170035.1 Teleogryllus occipitalis
TTTTGGCGGGGAATTGGAATCTACCACCCGGGTGTCCAGATTCGTGATAATTCTCACAGCAGGGCAGGGCTTTACACCGACTTGGCTCACTCTCTTGACTGTTCCCGCGGACTGCTTTGGGACCGAGGCCTTGCACTGTGGTGATCCCACATAGAGAAGCTTTGGCGAGGACTTGGAATCTACCACCCGGGTGTTTAGATTCGTGATAATTCTCTCGTTAGCAAAGGTGGATCGCACTGAGGAGACTGGTTGAGGTCTCCGTGCCCCGTGGAAAAATTGTAATTTTTGTCAATATTATTTTTGTAAACTTAAATGTACAAAACCAGTTCGTATATTTTAATGTAAAACTAGATATACATATTTACAACTCTTCTACATTTTATTCTTAATAGTTTCCATTAACTAGTAATATTTACATATCACCGGTAACTTTTCAAGGCTCATAATTTCAAATTTGCGACGACTGGGAGACAAAATCAGTTTGAATGCAGAGAAGGGTATCTGAACAATGTGACTTGCATATATTTTAGCAGTCCAACACTAGCAACACTGAAACCTTCTGGGAATTTATATTTATTTCCACTGAAAATTTCGGTTTCCTCGATGTATTTTCAATCTTCCATGTTCTCAGATCATGGCTGGTATTCATGAAATAGGGAAATGGAGAAAAATCAGTTGGTATACTTTCAGGAATTCTCTCGTAATTTTAAATTTCAAGACGTGAATTGAAGGTTTCGTAATGAATGGTCTCATTGGGCCATCCCCGATTTTCTGATATCTTAGCATTGTATATAAATATAATAAATAAAAGGCGAAAAAAGTCCTAAAAAAGGTATTTATGCAAAAATAGGCATTTATACTAAAATAAGCAAAAATAAGCATTATAAAACTTCGTCATATGTCATCATTTGTCTTGATTCGTGGACATATATTATCACCCTTTAAATAAGTTCTCTAGAAAAAAATAGGCATTTCCCTAAACATCCGATGTCTAGTGATAACTAAAGACAGAGATTTCTTGGTAAATAACAAACCAAACCTAAAGTTCACAAGCTGAGTTCACTTGAACTAAAGAAAGAAGTCTCGATTACATTAGTAACATACCCAACTGCTTGAGTTTTTCTTCTGAACTGGTTTTCATCAATTTTTTTAGTCATTTTTCTTTGCTTTTAGGGCATTTTTACAACGTTTTAAGAGCATTTGTTGATCACTTAAAAGACGTTTTAGGTCATCAAAATACGACTCCTTTTTGTGAGTACTGGGAAGAACTTGTCGCGAGTGCAGTGAGCGGTAAAAACAGCTTCAGTAGCAGACCGGAGGGATGATAGTCTTGAGCTAGCGACACCGGACGTTACACAGGTTTTGGGAAGATCTACGTGTCGCCATTTTCGTAGTTCGAAATCACATTCGAGCGTATACAGATGCCAGCCCAATGGTTCTCGCCACACCATCACCTTTGCATCTCGATGCCTTCCATTTCCGTCCACCATTCCCAATCTGGAATTCCACTATTTCCCAATTTGCGCTCCGCTACTTCCCAACTCGCGACTCGTCACTTTTCATTTATCCCTCCGCGATAATTTCCCCCGTTACAACCAGATGAGTTTAGCTCAGAGCCATCATTGCTGCTATCTCTGCAGCGATTCTTACCATGAGATCCTGAAGTTCGCAGAACTTTTGATACTAGCTACATAGCTAGGTCGAATTTGTTGCAGATTGGTTTATTAAGTATTTTTGTGTACTATGAGATATGGTAACTATGTACGAATTGTCTTCACTTGTTTGTGGAATTGTATGACTGACTGGTCTACTGAAATAAAAAGGATTTACGTTGAACTGTACATCTTATTCTTACTGGACGTTATCCGTAAATGGTAAAACGAACACTGCCGATAACAAGTAAGAATCTGGTAGCAGAGCGTGGTTGCATTCAACGTAATCATCGTAAGAATAATGAGTGATGCGATGGCTTCACCTTTAGCAAGAATAGAATTGCTGACGGAGCGTAACTACGATTTATGGAAAATAAAGGTCAGTGCATTAATTAAATCTAAACATCTGTTTGACGAAGTTATAGTTCGAGACGAACCGCGAAAGATTGAAGGTGATGAAGAAAGCATTAAAAATTGGGAAAATTGGTCGAAGAACAATGACGAAGTTATGGGCATTTTAATTTTGACTCTCTCGAACGAACAAATTTTGGCGAGTAGAGGAATAAATAATGCGAAAGAACTGTGGGATTTATTAAAACGACGTCATGAAGGAATTAATAAAAACAAATTAGTTCATTTAAAAATGAAATTAGCAAAATTAGAATTAATGAAGAAAGAATCGGTAGATGATTTTTTAACAAGATCGAGGGGTTTAACATGCGAATTGCAAGAATTAGGTGCTAATATTGATGAAGAAGAATTGATTCAATACATTCTGAATGGGTTGCCAAGAAATTACAACGAAGTAGCAACGGCACTATTAGCAAATCAACATCTCACATTTGACCACATGCGCGAGAATCTTCTACGTTTCGAAAGAAAGCAGAAGTTATTTAATACCGAAAATGAAAATAATGCGTACAAAGCTAGAGAAACTAAAAAATTAGCATGTTACAATTGCGGAAAATTAGGTCATTTAGCACGGAACTGTTGGCATAGAAAGTATAATAGGTATAATGTTGATAACCGCAAGAATGAATCAAAGGGCGAACTTAATAAAATAAACAAAAAACTTACGGAAGTAGATAAGAATGATATGAATTCTCGAAAATTTAATTCTAAAAAGTATTGGGAAAAAGAACAGGTGTTAGTGGTGAAGGAAACAAGAAACGAAGATGATGATAGACGAAAGAAAGTTTGGTTTCTTGATTCGGATTGCACGACACACATGACTTCGGAAAATGATTTTCTGCAGGATCGGATTAGTGCGAAGATAGAAATTGGGACAGCAGAAACTGGGAGAAAAATATATTCAGATTTCGTCGGAAAAGTTAAGGGATATTGTAAAAATGATTTGGGGAATATGTCTAAAATCATCATGGAAAGGGTTTTACATGTTCCACATTTGAATACTAATTTACTGTCAGCGGCAAGTATGGTAAAGAGAAACAAGAAAATCGTACTTGACAAAAAGGGTGTGAGAATATATGATACTTACAATGAACTCGTAGCGAATGGAACGTTCGATGGAAACAATTTTATATTTGAGATGACTGTAGAAGATGTAAATAATTTTAGTGACAATGTAGGAAATGGTTCGAAATCTGCGGACGTATTGTGTTTAAAATGTGAAAATGTCGTGAATTTGTGGTATAGGCGATTTTGTCATCTTAATCACAGTTATCTTGAAGAATTATGGAAGAAACAGATGGTTAGGGGATTGAATAATATCGAGGTCGAAAAAGGTGATTGTGAAGCATGTATACTTGGAAAATTTACTAGAGCTTCACACAAGAGTATTCATGGGGGAACCACGAATCAAATATTGGAGAGGCTGCATGTAGATCTGCTTGGTCCAATGTCTGTTAAACAATAGGAGGTAACAGATATATTTTGACTATTGTGGATGAGTACAGCAGACGGTATTTTATTGAATTATTAAAACTTAAATCGGATTGCGCAGATAAGATTAAAGAATTTATAACAAGACGGGAGACAGAAACGGGTTTCAAAGTAAAAAACGTGAGATCTGACAACGGAGGAGAATTCACAGGATCAGAATTAATTAATTTCTACAAAAATAAGGGTATAAAGTTCGAAAGAACAACACCATACAGTCCTCAGAGCAATGGGATTGCTGAAAGAGCAAATCGTACCATTTTAGACATGACCAGGACGATGTTGATAGATTCAGGGCTGCCAGAAAATTTTTGGGGAGAAGCTGCACAAACAGCGGTATATGTTCGTAATATTACACCAACTTCACATGACAAAGAGAAAGTTCCACTGGAAATTTGGTCAGGGCGAAAACCAAACGTACATTTGCGAATATTTGGTACAAAGGCTTATTATGGGAACGTTGATCCTGGAAAAAATAAACTGAGTCCAAGAAGTAAACCCGGTATCTTCGTGGGATACGCAAAGAACAGAAGAGCCTATAGAATTTTTGACCCAGAACAAAACTGTATTATTGAAACGAGAGATGTTCATTTTTTGGAACATACTATGGGTAGTAATGACACACGAGAAATAAATAAAGATAAATTGCGGGAATTTGATTATGACCGTATAACAAATTCCCAAATAAACGAAGAAGTGGTTGATTCCAATAGCGATGCTTTTGTACAAGTGGAGGTTGGAACGACGTCTAACAACTCTGTTCGAAATAAAACGAACGGAAGAGAACAAATGTACGATGATTTGACAGTTGATCCTGAAACTCAAGATATACAAAATGAAGTGAGTACTACAAATGAATTACGACGATCGTCCAGATTAAGAAATCCCGTTATTAGGTACCAAGCGGCTGCCAGAATTGCTGATAGCAAAGTTGAAGAAAAATTACCAAAGACCTATTACGAAGCGATGAATTGCACGGAAAATTCTGATTGGAAGAGAGCAATCAAAAATGAAATAGAATGTTTACAACGTTACGAGACGTGGGATGTGATGGACAGAGATCAAATAGGAAATATAAAGATATTGAGAAACAAATGGATTTTCACAATGAAAATCAATCAAGAAAATGTTAAATATAAAGCACGTTTAGCAGTCGATGGATCAAAACAAGAATGCGGAATTGATTATGAAAATGCCTACAGTCCGGTTATGAAATATGAAACACTAAGAGCACTGTTGTCTATTGCAGCTACAAATGACTTTGCGATAAAATACGTAGACGTAGAAACGGCGTATCTCAACGGGACATTGGAAAGAGATGTATATATGCAACCCCCACAAGGATTACATATTGCAAAAACTAAAGTACTGAAATTAAATAAAAGTTTGTATGGGCTTCCAGAGGCAGGCAGATGCTGGTATTTTAAGTTGTGTAATATATTGAAAGATTGTGGAATGGTACCGTGTAAGTGCGATCCATGTGTTTTTAAAAAGGGGAAAGATGAAGATTTTTTGGTAATTATTTTTTACGTTGACGACTGCTTGATTATTGCAAAGAAGATGAATCTACTCGATGAATTGATTAATCAATTAAAACGTTATATCACCATTAAAGAAATTAGTGATCAGAATAAAGTGACGTTTTTGGGGATTCGAATAATTAAAGATGAAGAAGGTTTTACACTCGATCAAGAACATTTCATAAGGGAAATGTTAAACAAATTTAAAATGAATGATTGTCACCCAGTGAGCACTCCAGGAGCTCAAAGTGTAAATCTTTATGAATTTGAAAATTTTGAAAAGATCAACCCGCAAATATATCAAGAAATGTTAGGTAATATAGGGTACCTGGTGACTGCGACCAGACCGGATCTCGCATTTACGTATAGCAAACTTTCTCAATTTTCAACTGATCCGCGAATCAATCACTTGCAAGCACTTAAACGCGTATTCAGATATTTGCAAGGTACAAAGAATGTCAAGCTAAGGATTAATAAGGATCGTGGTTGGTTGACAATATTCACAGACGCGAGTTGGTGTGTGACCAAAGATAGTAAATCTTTCGCAGGATACAATGTCAAAATCGGAAGCAACTTAATAAGTTGGAAGAGCAAGAAGGAAAAATTGGTAGCACTATCCTCAATGGAATCAGAATTTATAGCGTTATGCGATTCTATATGTGAAGGAAAATGGTTAAAGGAATTAATTAGTGAAATTGGCTTCGACAAAATTATCAAGAAGCCGACGAGCGTATATACTGACAGCAAGTCAATAATATATTGGAGTAAAGGGTTCAAAATAACAGCAAGAAATAAGCACATGATGCGAAAGATTAATTTTGTAAGAGAAGATATAGAATCTGGAGAAACGGATTTAATCTATTGTCAATCGCAAAATCTAGACGCAGATATGTTAACAAAAGATATGGATAAAAATACATTAGTTAAACACATGATGTCTATGGGAATAACGTGATTTCGTGTTTACGGCGTACTCCCGTATCACACGAAAGGGGGGAATTGTTGCAGATTAGTTTAATAAGTATTTAGGTGTACTATGTGATATGGTAACTATGTACGGGTTGTCTTCACTTGTTTGTGGAATTGTATGACTGACTGGTCTACTGAAATAAAAAGGATCTACGTTGAATTGTACATCTTATTCTTACTGGACGTTATCCGTAAATGGTACGAATACTGCCGATAACAAGTGAGAGTCTGGCTTTAAGGTATTGCTCCATTCCCTGGCCAGTACATTTTTTTGACATTATCTCAACATTTTGCTTTCTTATTAGTACAACCGAATTATTACTTCAACAATATTAAAGAAGCGTAAAATCTTATCATAAATAGAAATTTTCATTGAAAAATTTGAAGCGGTTTTTAAGAAAATGGCGAATAAGCATTACTGCAAATGACAAATTTGAATCTATTTTTCACAGGAATCTGTTGAGTTTTTGAAAAAGTTCCTTTGAAGTCATTTGAAGCACATCTACTCACAATAGTAAGAATGTATACAAATTGATAGGAATGTACATATTAACGGCGTGAGATATATTTAAAAAAATACATTTGTGTATTTTGTGAAAAAACAAAAGAATACATCAAAATGAACTTGACGTCATATTAAACAGTACAATTAGTATTAATCATTGGAAAAGTTTGAAGAAAAATTTGGAGCCATTCTGTAGAAAATGAGGTATGAGCGTTTCTGAAAATGCGGAATTTTGAGGTCATTTTCACAGAAAACTGTTGAGTTTTCGAGAAACTTTATTTTAAATTATCTAAAGCACATGCACTCATAAATACAATAACTTAAAGAAATTGCCTGTAATGAAAATATTACGGACGGGAGAGAAGTCAAAAAAATTACAATTTTGTAGTTTTTGAAAAAAAAAGAATAGGGATATATGGCATTTATGTCATTTTATAGGGTTGGTTTGGCATTAACCCTACCAAAAATTTAAAGAAAACATTTGGAGCCGTTTTTGAGAAAATCATGTTTTTGTTATTTTTTAAAATTCCAAATCTTGCACGAAGACTACTAAAATTTTCAAAAACATCTACATGATCTTCACGACAGAACTATTTATGGAAAACAAAGTTAAAGGAAAAATCTGTTTTCAATTTTGTAGTTGAAGAAAGACACCAAAAAAATGCAAACTTTTGAAATTTTCGAAAATTCAGAGTTAACTGTGAATATCGGACCTTTGCCACCTTTATTAGTGTATTTTATTCTTTCAAGAAATTTAAAGGAAAACTGGATCCATTTTTGAGAAAATTTTGAAAATGTCTGGGGCTTTATGTAAATTACCCCCAAATTTTAAAGAATGTTTTTCAAATTTTCAAAGCTTCAACTAGAGCCGGATCGACAGGGTTTCTTCAATTTTGAAAAATTCCTACGTATGGTTTAGGCGCTAGTAATGTTCACAGACGGACGGACAGACAAATAAGACGGACGGACGTTTTGAAAAAAAAAACCTTTTCGGTATCAGGGGACCCCAAAACTTGCATTTCCATTGAAATCTCGAAATCGATTTTCCGCAATATTACATACTTACTCTATACTCAGTATACACATATGTATACGAGAAAGTAACTAGTGGTGCTACAGAATGGCACAGATTTTTTCGTACTAGTTAGTTTCCTAATGTGTTTCGTCTGTTTTCGGTTTTGTCCCCATCTCTCCTCCCGGCTGGTTCCTATCGGCATCAGAAAAAAATTGTGGCAATTTACTTATTTTTCGGTTCCCTAGTTGCAGAAAATAACTAGTGGTGCTACAACAGAACATTTTTTGCGCTTAGTTTGTAACTGACGTATTTTTTCGAAAATTAGAGAGTTCAACGAAAATGGATCGTTTTTGAAGTGTCCTTTGCTCTAACCGAGGAAAAAAAAGAAAATTTTGTAGTGGGTTTTGAATGCAAAAATTTTAATTCACCTTTACTTCAAGTATTACTTCAACCACTTTGAAGCAGGGATAGCAATAGGGAATTACTATAGTCTAACTAATAACGATGCAAAAATGATGAACGCAAAATATAGCTGTGAAAGTTCAATTAATCTACTCAACTACTTGCTTACGTAGGAGTAATGGTAAAATTATTCCAACGGATGCACATAAAAAAATCACTACGTAAGTAATACACTACGATGACACTTAACCCCGAACACGAATATGTATTGTGACTGACATACACACACACACACGCACATACACACACCTATACTTAATATTTTTTTCAATATTCCACAGATAATAGCTCTCGTGTTTAAACTGTATCAACGTATTGTTTAATAGCAACGTTCTTGTCAAGGTAACCATTCTTTCCCTAAATCACTGGCAAAATCTCTTGGCGAGCGAATGCAGAAAAATCGCATTTTTGGTAATATTTACAATACATCGAGAAAATGTTATAAAACAATTATTTAGAAATGTTTTTAACAGACACGATGGTTTATTTTTCGTTTTTCTGCAATATATACTTTTTATCCGATTTACGATTTAAAAACACCTACATTTTTCAGCATAATTTTGATTTTGCGGCCCCAAATATGTTGTCCAAAATCAAGCTTTTAGAATATCGGAGAGAACTGAACTCTTTTCCGTTGTGAAGAATTTCGGCGAAAAATTGTTCATAGTTTTTGAGAAAATTTGTTTCAAACATTTCAGAAAATTCGTCAATTTAGTTCAATTATACTCAACGGTAATGGAGAACTTACGGACATTTCAAACAACCATCATTAGAAATACATTGAAGTTCATGTGTTAAGAAAGTATTGGACAATGAACTACATCTGGAATGTAAATTCTAATGGCGTTTATGTCACGGCATAGAGTTTGTTTGGCACTAATCTTACCAAAATTTAAAGAAACAATTTGGTGCCGTTATTGAGAAAATCTTGTTTGTGTTATTTTTTAAAATTGCAAATATTGCACGCATTATTACACGAAAACACTCAAATTTCCAAAAACATTTACATGACCTAATTGAAAGAACTATTTATTGCTTTATTCTTTTGTTTTTTCCAAAATTTCAAAAATTAAATTTTTTTGACTTGCCTCTCACGTCTGTAAAACTTACATTAAAGACAATTTCTTTATTTTATTATATTTATGAGCACATATGCTTTAAATAATGTTGAATAAAGTTTCTCGAAAACTCAAGAGTTTTCTGTAAAAAATGAGCACAAATCGGAAACGCTCAAACGCCATTTTCTCAAAAACGGCTCCAAATTTTTTCTTCAACTTTTTCCAATAGATAGTGCTAATTGAACTGTTGTTATGATGTAAAGTTCATTTTGATGTATTCTTTTGCTTTTTCACAAAATACACAAATGTATTTTTTTTTAATATCTCTCACGCCGTTAATATGCACATTTCTGTCAATTTGTATACATTATTTCTATTGTGAGTGGAAGCGCTTCAAATGAAGATTTTCGAAAATTCAGCAGCTACCTGTAAAAAAGAGCTTAAATTTTTTATTTACAGTAAAGCTTAATCGCCATTCTTAAAAACGACTACGAATGAAAAATTCTATTTAGGACGAGTTTTTACTCTTCTTTAATATTCTTGAAGTAATGGTTCAGTTGTACTACTAGGAAAGCAAAATGTTGAGAAATTGTCAAAAAAATGTACTTTGGGCAGCTGGCCAGAGAATGGAGCACGACCTTAAAGCCAGACCACACCAAGGAAATTAGAAAAATTTGGTACGAGAGAGTCTGTGCCATTCTGTAGCACGAAGTTTTTTCTATGGTACAGGATGCGACATGAATTTCCAATTGCTGTGTCTTCTTTACATAGGTAACATACAATTTTGATTTCAATAAATAATGATCAGAGTGGCACTCGGCTCCTCTATATACTCGAACATCTTCCACCACAATTTTGTTGTTGCGTTTGACGATAACGTAATCTATTATGTTCTATTATGTTCTATTGTAATCTATTAGTTCCTCTAGGCCAAGTGAATTTGTGAATGTCTTTACGTTTGAAAGTCCATTCCATACTTTTAAACTGTACTGGTTGCATAGTTCTATTAGTCGTTCACCATTTCCATCACTTCTTCTCCGTATCTTCCTACAACTTCGTCTTGCACAAGCCTTCCTACTCCACTGTTAAAATCTCCCACTAAAAATATGTCCTTCGGGTTTGGTACCCCATCCAAGACCGTCAGATGATTAAAAAACCTGTCTTCTACAATTCGGTAGCATTGTCATTTGGAGCATATATACCTATAACTACCATCTCAATACCTTTAATATTAATTTTTTTTTAATATTCTCACTCATCATATTTCTTTACCACAGCAATGTAAATTCCTTTCTTAGCTCTAAATTATTTGTTGACACCACTATATAAGTGGATGTAGAATTTTATTTCTTCTACTCCCTGTCCTTTTTTATTTTGTTTCTGACAGCACAGCAATTTCTATTCCCATCTTTTTAATTTCTTCGAACACTTCTATTCTTTTCATATTGAGACCCTGTACAGTCAATGTACTCATATACCGTTTTCGTTTGCCAAGTCGTTTCCTGGAAAACCCTTCTTCATTACTGGGATATTTAGCGTTTTGTTGTTTTTTTTACAGATGTACGGGGCTGGCCCTATGCCCCAGCCCCCCAACCTGGAGGACCTTTGATATTTATTTTCGAGGTTACTTTCCCCTAGACAAACCGGTTTCCCTTTCGCCTCAGAGCCTTGTCTGCCCTTCCCCGTTACGAAAATCAAGAAAGTAAAGCGTAAGAGAAGAAGAAGAAGAAGAAGAAGAAGAAGAAGAAGAAGAAGAAGAAGAAGAAGAAGAAGAAGAAGAAAGAAGAATTTAATACATGAGAAAAGGGGAAGATTAGAAAATGAAAGAGACACTAGTCCTCGCAACCTAATAGCGTCGGGGCCGAAATACCGCAAGGGGCCAAGAGAGGCCTGATAGTTAAGCCACCAGTAATGTGGTACAAGTAAGTGACAGGGATATCATCCTAACGACAGTGCCGCAGGTGAGGGAGGGGTAGGAAACGGAAACAGCGGAGGCTGTTCCCGCCCTTAAGCAAGTCATTTTTGCCAAAAACCACTTATTCGTAAATCAACACACAAGGTAATGGTAAAATTCCTAGATTAATGAAGAGAGGCTTACAAGAATCCCGTGAGTGGGATTTGGTTATTATGCGCACAACCCCTTTTTGTAATCTAAAAGTCTGGGAACTATTAAAACTATTTTCTCATCATTAAAACTATTTTCTTTTCATTTACTATTAATTTTCTATTACGGAATCAATTTGAAAATCTGATATTGTACTATTTACGGTTTCTTTATTGCAAAAAATATTTTATCATCTGCAAAGACAACTGTTCTTCCGCTTCGAATAGTCGAGGCATATCGTTTACGTATAGTATGGCATAAAATCGATCTCTGAGGGCTCTACGTGCAATTGGCAAAGAGTTGGAGAGGTGTATACATATTGTTCCATCATTCCAGTAAGGTATTTCCACTCACTGAGATCATTGTTTAAGGTACGGCAATACTACGGATTCCATATGAAGGTAATTTTGAAAGTCAAATGTCATGATCAATGACGTCAAGAGCTTTTGAAAGATCTAAAACTAATCCAATAGGTGCTCCGTTTTGATCCGATGATGAGACATCTTTAAAAGAAAATATGGCTGTTTCCGTAGATTTTGATTTTCTAAATCCATGTTGGCAATCTGAAAGCGCGTCATGTTTACTGAGAAAGGTTTTCATTCGTACGTAAAAAAGTTTCTCTAATATTTTTGAAAAAACTGATAGAAGAGAAATGGGGCCGATATTTTTTTTTCTTTTTTTTTTCCCCCTTTCTTGAAGAAGGACTGTTTTGAAAATATCTAGGAGAGTTCCGGTGCATAAGGATGCATTAAATATGTGAGTTATACTTTGATTTATTTAACGTGGCGTCTCAAGGTCACGAGCTGGAAGGAGAGGTGCACATTGTCATCCAAAACTGTAAATCGTAACGAAGCTTCCGTTTGGATGACAGCGCCCCTTCTTCGTCCAGCTAGTGACCTTGAGACGCCACGTTAAATAAATTGAGTATAACGGTTGCATAATGGCAGGCGCACGTCTTTAACAAACAATCCGGAAATTCATCTAAACCGACAGAATAATTATTTTTTAGTTTACCGATTATTTTGAGAATTTCATAGGAGGAAGTTTCGGAAACGAACATCGCGTCTAAAATGTTTGGAAAAATGTCTGATGTTTAATTTTGTGGCTGAATACTCTTAGTGAGATCGGCAGCAATTCTCGAAAAGTATTGGTTAGACTAGCCACTGTTGCCGGATCGTTCACATTTCTATCGCTATATTTTAAAACAACATTCTCTATAAGGTATTTAGTTGATTTGCTTGTATTTTTTATTATATTCCACATTGCTTTTGTTTTGTTATTTCAGCTCAAAACATCCCTGATTGTGTTTCATTTTTGCCCGCCTTATGACTTTTCTTAACAATGATTTGTATTTTTTAAAGAGGAGGAAATCTTGAGAGACGTTATGATGTTTAGAAATGAGAGATGTTCACTAAAGCTCATTTTAATCATCCCAAAGAATTCTGTGAAAAGATGAAAAAAAAAAAAACAACTTATTTTGAAATTAAGGTTTTTATGAAAATTTCGTCTCCATAAATACTTTTAGTGCTTATTCTATGTAAGATAATTTGGTTTTACACAAATAACTCAGTACTCATTTATTTGTTACATTTTTTTTATTTTTAAATACTGATTTTTGAAACTACACTGCAAGATGACTAATTTAACATAAATGTTATTTTAAGGAAATACTTTTAAACTTCAACAGTAACATTGATGTATCATGTTTTCATCATTGTTGGGTATAATTGCTAGTTTCTTTTTACTTCCTGGTCCCAAGGTCCAATGCAAATGTCCAGTTATACAATTAGTTCAGTATAAAAATATCTAAAACCAGTATGATCTATAAAAAGTGTTGAAAAATAGAATTGTCCAATAACTAAGTCTAATTTGCAAATTAGTTCAACCATCAAAATGCTCATTCTTAATTATAGAAATAATAGACCCATTTGTCATTTTGTTTTTGTTATTACCACTAGGAAAGCAACAAGTAAGATTTCCAAAATTTGTAATGAAATATGGTTTCAATCATATCATTTGAAAAGTGAAAAAACATTTTTTTCAAAATAGTGCATGTATCTTCCTCATGAATGTATACTGTGTGAAATGCAAATGGGAGGAAATTTTTTGGAAGATGACAATTGTGTAGTTCTTGGATTATGAATGATTGCTTTACTAACAACTCCATGAAGAAGGATGTTCCTAGGAAACAAATGAACAAAGCAGGTGTTCATAGTACTGCAAAGAATTTTATATCTGTTCACCATGTAAATTCAAATGGAGATTCACGCTGATACCACTAATAGGCTGTATCCTGTAAATAGAAATGGTATCAATAATCAAAGTTAATTGAAGAATATGTGGCAGTAAAATATTTCAAAGATTATATAAAGCAGTACATCTGTACACTTCATAGTTCAATCATAGTGTTTCAGGTTTGTACATTGATTCTCCATAACTGGGGCATTTATGTGGTTTGGGTACTACAATATTTGGACATTTTTTGAATGAGCATTTTGTACTGAACTTTATAATCAAACACCATTTTTGTTGTGGAAGAAAAAAAGGAAAAAGGAAGGGGAAAAAAAAGAAGGAAAAAAAAATCCCACAACTGTGAGTTAAAAAGCTTCTCTGTTCTACTAGATATGAAAGACAAGAAATGTATATAGTACCTTAAAATTAATCTGATATTTTAAATTAATATAATAAATTAATTCTGACTGGTTGTAAATGGATTACAATTTATTTATTTTAAATAACTTGCATGGAATTCTTACATTATGAAGTATCCACACATGTATTGAAGAGTCTCACCATTTGTGTAGAAAATTATTAATCAAGTTGATGAAACTAATTTGAAACACACTGAATAGATATTTTAACAATCCAATCAAATTAAAGGTTTCATTGAAAGAAAAGGGATATTAAAATTGATCAGCATTGTAATCCATTCTGCAGTTCATATGTACATTTTTACCAATAATTTTAAAGCTATAAGAAAATTAGTACAGGAAACAATTCACTTTCAAAATAAGAAAACACAAGAAACAGGAATAACTGTGGAGACATTTTATATGAAATGTGCTAGACAGCCAGCCAGTCCTCTCCTGTTACAGTTATACCAATAAAGAAAAACATTGGAATGAGTTATTAGAAGTTGAACACATACCTTTCAGTGGCATTCATAAAATATCAACACCGTAATACTACCACCACATTATTTTGAAATTTAAATCTAACTCAGATATATATTAAAGTTACTTTTAAAAAACAGATATTAAAAATGAATATTTTAATAAAATAATAACATCCATAAAATTGTTGCATGAAATAACTGACATTTTTAGGACAAGGTTTTTTTCAGAGTATCTATTCATGACCTCTCCAATGGATGTCTCTGCGATTTCCTTGTCCCTTTCATTTGACATTCAAACTAGCTTGAAGATTATCTTGGCTCATCTTGTTTCTTAATTTAGTCATTACCTTCTTCATGGTTCTTCAAAGGATTTTTTTATGCCAGTAGTTGAATTGAGAAAAAATAGTACATATTCAGCAAGTGTCTTTAGAGTTTCATAGGCAATAAGATAAAAGAAGCAACATCCAAAGATGAATGAAATGAACAAATTGATTCTCCATAACTCGTAATTGCAAATTTGCAATAATTGAATCAAAATTTTTTAGTTCTATTTATTAGTAGGAAGCATACTTCATCACAAATATTTTCACTGAAAATTTGGAAATGATTCAAAATGTTCAAATGTCCACTGTGTTCTATCAAATTTGCAGCCTAGTTAATATACATTCGTTCCAATTCATTAATCTGTAATAGAATGAAATCAACATGGTTATAGTGCAGACTTGTTTTCTGTCATCGATGAGTTTAAAGAATCAATGGCATCTAAAGGAATAATAAATTTAAAATGATTAGTGCTTTTAAGTCCATATTAAAGTTTATATTATACTTTAAGAGGAAAATTAACAATTCCTCAAATGAAATTCTTCCAAGTCATCTCATAAATTCAACACTGGATGGTCTTTTAAACATCCACCTCAAAATATTTTCTTTTTTTCTAGTTTTCTATGAGTTAAATTTATCTGTTTGTAATGTCCCTTATGCATCTACCCAGCCCCTTCCCTCCTTATCATACCTCCCTCTTTTACAGACTGTTAGAGCAATGCCCCTCAGAACATTGACCTGGGAATTTCTATTTCAAAAATACTTAACATTCCTCATCATAATTCTAATTATGAATACGAACACAGTAACAATTATAAATATCCTAATCACTGTAGTATTCCCAAAAGTAAAAGAAATTTCTTTTATCTCCTGAATTCTTTTATTCAATTTTCAAAACAAATGATTACAATTTTTTTGTAGCACATAATGTTTAAATTTTCAAAATTTCAAAAACTACTTTATTTATTTATTTTCTAATATAATTTATTGTGTCTTTATCAATGCAATACTTCTATGAACCATTCTTGGACATTGAGTGCCTAGCATGGAGTAAATTCTTCATTATTTACTGCTGCAGAAAAAATAATTAAATGGTTACCTCAAAAATTTTCAGGTTTAATTAAAACCAAAATTCAAAATCTTTATTTAAGTTTTTGTATTTGGACCAAGAACATTGGCACAAACTTTCTCGAGTAGTGGTAATAATTTTTAAAAATCTATCTTAACCTATCATTTTTATAAATCTGCCTTAATCGATCACCACGAGGAACAGCAACTACATTTATAAATGTGTGTAAATATCAAAATATTCTGTAGGAGTTTATAATAGGGCCCTAAATTTCTGTTACCAGCAGATGACACAACTCAATTGGGAATTTCCAAGTTAACTCAATAACCCAAGTTAACTATGCTCTGCTGAATACGATTACTTATTCTGAGGCTTACTTGAAAATTCGGATCATGTTTTATCATTTTAGACAAATGTTCAGTCTTGTTAAATATTCAAATTTGCTAAGACTTGAAACAACTGTTTGGACAAGATATAACAGTGTTACTGTAGTTTTATGAAAATTAGTTCACAAAATATGTGGATTAAAGTTGTGTTCATGTTATTTGAAATCTAAGCTTGTAATAATTCAGAGCAAATGCTTTTAGAATAGAGGTATTTTCAATGTTTGTGCTTAATTTTAATTTTGCTTACATTTCAAACTAATATCTCTCATATCTTCTTATTTATAACTTAATGTCATAACTAAATGTAGAAATAAAAATTTTGTAGTAAGCAATACTTTGTTTCCTAAGTTTTTTATTTGTTTACATTCCAGTAGAATTTATGAACTTTTCAGTATTGTGAAAAAATATATCATGAGAGTATGTCACATACCTACTTCTAGAGGAATAATACAACAAATAGTTCATTCATGACTTCTCATATCTGTGAGAAGTGATTTTATCAGAAATCACGTTGATGTATTCCACATCCTGTTGCGAATCATGTTTTTATTTTAATCATTCAGTAAGAACGTCGTTATTTTCTATTAGTGCAATTTTTTTAGTCTGTGTTCAAGTACCAAATGATCTAAATTTTATTACTCCAGTGAAGGGCATGAATTCATGTTATTATTAATTGTGAAGGCTTCATTGCTTATCCTTTCATATTTTGTATTTCAAGTAGTTGTTTTTTTTTTTTTTCAGAAGATATCATGTTTGAAAAAGTGAAGTGTGAAATACATAGTGTGAAGATAAGAAGAACTGGAAAAAGAGAAACATATACAACCAATCAAGAGCACCTATCAGAATTGCACAACATCAATAAATACTTGGTGACAATGTATACACATTGTCAATGCAGGTTAGTATTGTTTCAGAACGTTGCTATTAAACTTGTCTTTTTTTAAAACGTTCCTCTGAGTTCTTGAAATATTCTAGTTGAAGATTTGTTTATTTTAAGTGCATTTGTTATACCTAATATTTTTGGCAAATTTGCTCCTTTTGTTCCATTACTCGGAGAAATTGAATTTGTGACCTAGTGTGACCTAGTACGTACTGGTTTGATATTTAGCAGCAGAGCCACTCAGTGTAGGGATAGTAATAATTGAAATCCCAGTGTTATAAAAATATAGTAATGGATACATTGCATCACAGTTAAACAAACCCATATCTGTTGACATAGTCTATATTACCTACTCCAAAAAATGTTGTTCTTAGAATTGATATGAAATGTTTGTTGAATTTTGTAGAGAGAGAGAAAATTAAATGAGAAGAGTTTCAATCCCAGATTGTTTTTGGATGACTAATGCACATTAAGATATTGTAGTTAAATGCTGTTTTGTTTTGCAATTTTATTACCATTTTTACTGTTTCTACTATTATACTGTTTCACATCTGCATTTCTCAAAATGTATATTCTTTAATAGAGGAAATAAATAAATATGTCAATAAATAAGAAGACCAAGGAGAAGGCTATGTCTACACTACTATCCACACGTTTTAGAAAACATATTTTCTCCGGGACATTTGGGTCAGGGTACACACTCCATTTAACAATACAGCAAAACCCCTTTATAAGAGACACCTGGGGGAATGGAATTTTGTCTCTTATAAGCGGGAACTCTTATAAGTGGGAAATGGGTTTTTGACACGCTTAATGAAATGTTACCATATTTTTTATGGATTAGTAAGATTTGTATGTTATTTTAAACTTGAGGAAACATTAATAACTTGAAACCAGAGCCCATTTAGCCAGATCTTCTGAGTTTCAATGTACAACAAAATCTTGTTGTACGATAGAAGAGATAATACCTGATGTTATTATTCTTTCTATTTAAAATAACTCAATTTTCTGTTGCCCACCTCCCACGGTGAGAGCGTTGGGTTGGATTTTGGGAGGCAAAAGTATGTACAATATTTACAAATGCTCAGTAATCTAAAACTTTTTTTTTTTTTTTAAATAGGAAGTTATATCCATCTGCTTCCTATAAGGTCTCATTGCTAATAACTCCCTTTCAGCAAAATTAATTGCAGTCAATGTTGACTCTGAAGCACCTTTGTTTAACAAATAGTTTCTCACCGACTCCATCATCATAACGTCTTCACTATGTGATGGTAGTGGTGGACTCTCGTGATAGTCTTCAACATCATCACCATCACTCTGGTTGTCACAAAGGTCTGAAATGCACGAAATGCCAGCAGTTGCCACTTCTTTATCTGCAGTAACGTACTCTTCAGCCGACCTGAATGGCCGAGGTGGCTAAGAGCGAGTACCAACTCAGCGCTTCGGTCCGAAGGGTCGCGGGTTCGAGTCCCGCCCTGGGCATGGCTGTTTGTCCTTTGACTTTGTGTGTGTTGTCGCGGAGGGCCTCGCGTTCTGCTGACCCCAAATCAGAGGAGCCCGCAGAGCAGAGCAGCAAGCAGAGCAGAGCCCGCAAGCGCAGAACAATTTCATTTGCCTTCTCCCGCAAAATGTTCCCATCAACGGGGGCACCTACAGCTGTGCACTGTTGGAACCACTCCAACAGATCCTCTCCAATTCGTTGAAGGGAGACAAACGAATTTTTTTCGCCGAACCCATCTTCCCGGCGGCATTGAGGATTTCTTCTCTCTTCTGCATTTCCAAGGGACGAAACTGGAATTTTCAATCTTTCCGCCACAGCTCTCAGAGATTGCCCTTTACATTTATCAACTTCATTGATAATGTCCAACTTCACGGCTAGCGATAAAACCTTCCGTTTCGATGCCACAACTCGGACAAACTTTTTGCCAACTTCGTTGAAGGCAAAAACAAAACAAAAAAAACGTATTAATTCACTCGTGTAGCACTAACGTGCGTATGTATACACGTACTCATACGTACATTCACGTACTGGTACTGTATGTACACGTACGTGTACGTAATATACAAGTACTAGTACTAATGCAGTATTACACACTAATAACTGCACTATCTACACTCGAAATTGTGTACGTGGCAGAAAATAACTCCACTGCACCAAAAATAATAGAAATGTACGCACTGCAGCGTCTTCCTAGTTGCCAAGAGACACGAAGCTTACAGAATGAGCTTTCCTCAAGAGAAATTTGCAGTCCCCTTACCCCCCTCCAGGTGACGCTGGTGTGCAAAATCCTACGCCAGTCTATTTAAAGCACGTGCCCTAACCCTTACGAAGCTGACGAAATTCCTGAGTCACCTGGAGGAAACTTTCACGCTTTGTCTCTTACAAGCGGGAAGGAACGCATGGCGGGGCATAAAATCTTGTCTACAATAGGCGGGAATCTCTTATAACGGGGTCTCTTATATGCGGGAAATAAATACATTGTTTATATACAATTGACCTCGGGACCGTGAATTTTGTCTCCTATGTGCGGGATTCTCTTATAACGGGGTCTCTTATATCGGGGTTTTGCTGTATTAGGATAGTTTTTTCACTCAAGATGTCAAGTTTACTTGCTAGTTGATAAAACTCATAAATCTACTGTGAAGTCACCTTTTTGTTTCTTTTTACATCATTGATGAATTTCTAATATTCAAATGTATGCTAATTCCCATAGCTTTCAGCTACTCCCAAGGGTGAAACCAGAAAATGTTCACAGTGGCCCAATTTTCTGACTATGAAATCAGAAAATAAATTATTGAATTATAAACTTATTACTCTCATTTTATATAGGTTCTGATGATTCTCAAGAATAACTGAACGTATCAAAAGATCCACACCTTTATTCAGCAAGAATGATACAATAATTCTTTTAAAGACTTATTTATTGTCCATATTGCTTCTCATATTCCACATGACCTTAAAATTAATGCATTTTCTTTTCTACTGCAACAGCAGAGTGCTTGTGAAATAATACTGCTTATTATCCAAGGAAGTTTATTTGTTACATTGCCCAAGTGCCTACTCAGTGTTTTTCTTCAGTCTTATAATTTTTTGGTGAAGAACAAAAAATTAAGAGGAAAGAAGAGTTTGAGCTCTCTATCAGTCTTTGTCTACTGCCTCATTTTTTTAAAGAACTACTAGTATTACAACGGCACATACTTTTTCACATTATTTCTAATGTTTGCAATTTTCAAAAATTCAGAAAGTTCAACAAAAATGAGACATGTCAGTTTTTTAAGCATATTTTTGCTATACATGGATACAAGTTTAAAGAAAAAAATTTGTAGGCATTTTTGAAATTTGTTAAATATAAACTGCATTGACTTCAAGTAGAAATTATACGAAAACAGTTTGTTTTTCCCCAAAATTGTTCATGAACTTATTTAAAGAAATAATTTTTAAAACAGATTTTATTAAAGATCTCTATCTTGAACATTTTACTTTTTCAATGTTAATTTGTTTTGCAATTTTCAAAAGTACAGAGTTCACCAAAAATGTGACCAGTACGATTTTTTTTTTAACCAACTTTCGATACACACAAGGAGAAAATACAAAGAAAAAATTGGAACGGTTTTGAGAAAATAATTATTGAAAAATTGCTCATATTTCATGCAAAATTACAGGAAAACAACTCATATTTTCGAAAAATTGTAAATGACATTATTTCAAGATGTCTTTGAACCACAGCTTTTTTTTTTTTCTCTCTATTTTTAATATTGTAGTAGTAGTAGTAGTAGTAGTAGAAAGAAGCCAAACAAATGTTGAATTTTTTTTAACAGTTTTCAAAAAATTAAAGATTTCAATGAAAATGAGACCTGCTCAATTCTTTTAAACACCCTTTATACTATCTGAGGACAGTTATATCAAAATATGAGAAGCAGTTTTTGAGAATGTTGCAGCATCATTGAAAGTACCCTCAAAAATCAATATATCCATTTAAAACTTGTTGTGCCTCGAGTTCTTTAAGATCGATTGGGGAATATCAATTATGGAGGAAATTGTCTGAAAGGTTTAGGCTCTAGCGTTGGCCACAGGCGGACAGACATTTTGCCATCAATTGATTTTTCGATACCAAGGACCCACAAAATGCTTATTCCGACTGCCCAACCTGTTAGGAAGTTATTTACTATATATTTCGTTAGGCTCAGCAAGTTTTTCTGTCGAAAAATCATCTATTTCTGGAGCATGATTACAATATGCTCTCTTCTAGTAGTAAGGCCAGAAAGTTAAAATTGTTCGACATACTTGAACGACATACAACCTTGAAAACTTATCCTCCTAAAGAAAAAGAAAAAGCTTATGAAAAGAGTTCTAGATTTTTTCCATAATTTCAGATAGAAATATATACTATCATAATTTTTAAATGCCTATTTCTGTTGATTCAATTTTTTCTTATATCTCTCATGGCTACTGATGTGTCTTTGTATTATGCTAATATCCGTCAGGAAATAGTTACACCCATTTTGGAGGCCTGACTTCACAAGAATGGATATGACATTATTTTCCTTACATCTTTCTTTCTTCCTTTTTTTTGTGTTCTACTTAATATATTCATAAATAATGGAATTCAATTAAGTTTCAAGTAAAAACACTATTCTCTATACCAATAGAATGAAAAAAGTGAAAACCTTACTGTAACACTTATTTATTACCTCTGAAGTTGTGAAGCAATTTAGGACATCAGATTTAATAAAATATTATTTGAGAGGTGTGTTAGAATTACTGTTTTTAGTGGTAAGATGATAATTGTGTTTCACTATGCAATGTCTTAAATTTTAAATGATTAAAATATCTACTAGAAACTTTGCATTTTCAAAATGAAAACTTGCTTACAAAGATCAGCAATATCTGTTCATTGGGATGTTATAATATCTCCTTATTCTTAATATTTCTCTTTCATTATCCTTGACATTTTCAGCCTGCAGATTTTATAAAATCATTTAGCTACCATCCCATTCAATTAATCATTTCATTTGTAACACTTTGTAAGAGGGGTATTGGGAAACAAAATGCCTCTTTTGTGTACATTTTCAAAATTTGGGACAAATATTATCAGGCCCTTACCATTTCAGGAAAGAAGCTCTAAAAATAATTCTATTTAGTGTAGCACAATTGCAGGATCATATGAAAGGCAAAATGTGAGTGTGCTTTTCAGTCTAGGTAATAACACAACTCTCTTTTGATTAAATCAATATAGTCTATTGAATTTTGTTTATTACGTATAGAAACAAAAATAGTTCATTAGGGGTGCCCCTCTACAGCTTCTTTAAGAGCAAAGTTTGTAGAAACATTTATATAAATGTGTACTAATGTAGTAAATTGGAATGGCGAAAAAAAAGTATTCCCATTAGTTTCTTTTTTTTTTCCTTCTTCTTCTTCTTCTTCTTCTTCTCCTCCTAAAACTATAAACATAATTCCTTTAAAGAATTAAAAAACAATTTCAAGTGAAGGTAAAAAGAATTGCTAATTTTATAAAATACCATTTCTCATTCAAGTTTGTGAAATTAACTTTCACAAAATTTACATTTTTAATACTACAAGCTTTGTATCAAAGTTAACAAAATAGAAACATCTATTGATATGCTTCAAAATCTGTATAACTTCAAAATCTTTATAATAAAAGAAAATGCATTTTGATAGTTAAGAGTCTGGATTCTTATGTACTTGCAAATTTTTTTTCTTCTCAAAATCATGATCTTGGCGTATTGTTGCAATCCCAATAAAATATCCAATTGATTTTGTTACATATTTTCTACTATATTACATTTTGCTGATGTTACATTTTTTACAAAAAACTTAATATCAAATTTCTGTAATTTATTTCCACAAAAATATTTGGTTAATTTTCAAAAATAGTTATTAAAAATAGGTATATTTCTTCTTGCAGTAATTCAGAATTGCCGGCTGATATCCCCAGATGCTCCTCTTGAAGGCACAGCTGCATGTACATGGTTTGTTTGGGTTAATCACCATCAGCTCAGCCGAATTTATGACAGGTTTAAGGTTTGAGCCTCGCTGACACAATTGGAGCAGAGACTAGATCAAGCATTTTCTCATTTCCCAGCCTCATCTCATCATTGCATTTCAACACTAACACTTACCTAAGAAACCCAAAAACGGTGTTGTGATTTCTGGCTTTGGAACAATACACAATTGTGCCATCTCTGAACATTCATGCTCTACAATAAATAATAACACTGAACTTTTTTTTCACTTATTTAAGGTCACTTTTCAACTAATAAGGATATATAGTGACCACTGTAAATAATATTGGGGGTAACGATAACTGTTCAGATACACAAATATCCATGCCTATTGATTCGAACCATTTAACCTTCAGGCACCAGGCAGCTACAGCCCTTAAGCTTTGTGACCTCTGTGATCCGTGGCTGCAACACTGAACTTGTACTTTCAATAAGTTACCTTTTAGAAGTGGAAAATATAATAGATCCTTCTTCAGTTCATTCCATAGGAAGTATTTCATTATATATCAGTATCATCAGTATATCCTTCCAGATACTTTCTGTTTCATCTTAATTTACCAGAAAGGAATAAAAATTTTTAAAAAAAATATTGAGCAAGTTATTAAATTAGTTAGATTATTACAATTTGTATGTTTGATGTTGAACTCTCAGAAATAAATGCCTACAATGAGAAACATAACTTCTTAGCTTACTTTCCTAGAAGATAGGATTAAGGATTGGAATGGTGATAAGAAGGTTGAGAAATAAAAAAGCATTTTGTAAGTGGCATTATTTACTAGATTCCTAAAAATCCCATGACATCAATGCTTTTAATTCAAACTCTCCATTGGCTTTGTGGACTCATTTGAAATAAATGCATAGTTTTATAACATTTCACTACATGATGATAGTTGTATTTACATTAAATATTCTTAAAGCTTCTCAGAGTATTGGGACACAGAACGTCAGTGTGGCCTCCTGCAGCACTTCCATACCAGGCCCAAGAGGAAACACTGCAGTACAGGCAGACACCTCGACTCCATGTCTAAAGGATATTAATCCCATTCCAGACTCCTACAGCGCTACATGATGATTAGTATTGTAATTATTATTATTAATATATAGATACCATAAGGGTTTAATGAAGGAATGACACTTTCCATGGAACTGTAAGGTGTTATTATGAAACGATTTTTTCACGAAACTGTCAAAAGAAAAGCCAGGGACCCTGCTATTGTGCAGATAATACAATACTGTGCAATACTGATAAAGAATTCCGCCTTTACTTCAAGCCATTGTCCGTTGGAGAAGGACCATCTTGGCTGCACATAGACATATCAAACATCAGTATTTGAATCATACTGTTCCAACGTTGTTATCTTACTCGGCAAACCCTTTTATGTTATAGCTTACCATAATCAATGCCCTTGTGCACTAATTGCTTAGTAATGCTAAAATTGCAAACTATTTACAATATATTTTCCACACACACACACGTAGTACATTATATTTGGTTATTAGCAACATTTATCTATTTAAGAATAGTGCAGCAGCTAAAGAAACACATTACATCTAATGAAAGAAATTGGATATATAATTCTTTCATAATTGAGAGTTAGAATTCCATATAACTACCCACAAAATCAGCAACGCTAAACTGCAAGCTACTTTCATTCTTCATCCTGTTCCCTCATTTGGGATAGCATCTCGAAGCCAGTTAGACTCTGATCAATAGATGAACTAAGCTGAACTATGGTTATGTTCACAGCCTTGTTCGTCCATTAATAACATTAGCATAGCATACATTATAGTAGATATTAGAGTGTACATTTAATAGTAACATTTTCAATCACTTTATGACTACTTACCCTAAACTTTCCAAAAGAAAGAAAAGCACCAATTTATCTCAAAATGAGTTTGAACCCAGCAAACAAAGTGCTGTTGACTAGCTGCTCTATATACCATAAAGCAAAGTATCCTACTTAATTTGAATTTATGCTAATATTCCCAAGTAAAAGGGGATTATAATTTAAATATACTTGAGCTAGCTGAGGATGCGCTGATTGCAACATCATTGCATAATACTAACTACTAATTATTAATAGATTCAAAATTTCTGAACTGGGTGCAATAAAAGACAAAATGCAAGAAACTTATCTTGGGATAATGAACTCACCCATTCTAATTTCCAATCAGTGAGTATGTAAGTGCTCAACAAGCAAAACATCTGCATCAGATTGCAGATAAAAATCCATGCAGTTATCAGGCTTAAGTTAAGGATTTGAAACTTGGAATAATAGGGTTTAGCAGTTTTTCGGTGTAATCTCCTTCCACCAGTCATCCTGGTAGTGGTACTTCTGTAACTCAATGCCCTCCCGCGGCACTGGCATCACATACCCACCAAACTCGCGCTCTGGGAGTGGTCGGGCTGCCAGATGAGGTGGAAAGCAGTGGAGGGAGGGCATTGCTTCGCAATCAGGAGGCAGCATGCGGCGCTTCCAGCCAACACGGCGAAGCACTTTAATCTGGAACAAAAGGAAGCAGCATGTGTAAACAATATCTTCCCAATAGAATTCAGACAGACATTTAAAAACAGGTAAAAGTAACAGATGTAATGAAATGAAAAAGGTAAAACAGTTTAAAAGATTGTTGTTGATTATGCAATACAACTTAACATAATTCACCATTAAATTCCTTTCTTAAAAGAACTTATTATTTTTGAAATACAACTCCAAGAAAACGAATAGTCAATTCATCACATGAATGTTGAAGAACTTTATTGTCTACATTCGTATCACCTGAGTATCCATTTGAGGTTTGTCTCAACTTTTGTGGCTATTTTTCACAATCTGATTTTTATGTCTCTTTATCACATTTGACTTTTTCTTCCATTTTTCTTTTTCCACAACCTATGTTATTGCCATACTCCATGTTCTTCTGTCTTTCCTTGTCACTTCTTCAGTCAGGTATCCAATTCCGAATTTGCTGGGGGATTTGTTATCTGATTTCAGTATTTTCATTTGCCCATACCATTAATTTTGTAATATGTTCAATTTGAATCATCTAGTTCAAGGTTCACTTTCTTTTTACTTCTTATATCTTCATTTCTTACTTTGATGAACAGGATACAGGTATTTTCTACAAAAAAAACTGTCTCTTAGTGACAGATTTAGTCTCTTTTTGATATAATTTAGTTCCATAGACTGGATTCAACTGCTGTTGGCTATTTTTATTTTGCATGTCTGGTGCATTTCTACCATCTGCTGTTGGCTGTGACTTCCAAGTATTTACCTTGTGTAGAACCTTATATGATACCAATAGCAGTATTTATTATGCCACTTTTCCACCCACCAATATATACTCAGTCTTTGGCATACTTGCTTCCATTCCCCACTTCTCATACTCTTCCCCTATTTTTCTAAATTGGCAGTTCTGTAATTTTCTGGTTTGAACAAGATAACACTCATCAATGGAAAAACCTTCCAAGAAGTAGATAGTCTTCTTTTATTGTTGTAATGCTGTAAGTTTCCAGCCAATATCTCATTCCATTTTGTGGATTGAAGTGTTTGAATTGGATGTGGCACATGAAATCTCCTGGTGTTTAGCTTCTTTATGGCAATGCACCTGTGCACTCTGCCCAGATCATAAAGAATGTTGTGAAGGGCTGTGACTTCAATAAGTGTGATCATCTGACCAACAATCTAGATTTGTCGCACAGGAACTACCACCATATCTTTTCAAAACTGAAGAAAGATATTGGGGGAGGGGGATTCAGATGACAGTGATGTGAAAAAAACAGTTTTTGAGTATTTTACCAACAAAACTTCAGAGTATTTTTTGGAAGGTTAATACACAGATGTGAAGTATAATTAAGTTGAATTGTGACAAATCGTTTTCTTTGTGTGATAAGAAAAGTTAGTGAGGCCAGAAGCTTATGGAAACCTTTTTGTATAGGCTACATCATCATCGTTATCTTTTGCCTCCATCACTTTGATATCTGCAAACAGTAGATCTACAGTTTCTTTTCAATTCTTTTAAAGCTTAGTCAGTATGTATCTTATAGGGTTAGCGATGCATTGTCGAAATTCTTTACTTACTGAGTAGACACCTGCTTTCCCCACTTTCACTTCACTACTCTTGTTTTTATAAAGTTGTTTGACTGCACATGATGTTGATATTAGTTGTTTTTTTGGGGGGGAGGGGGTCCCTTGACTCTCTATCTGGTATAACACCTTATGTCTTTTTTAGGTCTATGAAAATTTCATGTAGTTCCCTTTCCCACTCAATCGCTTTCTCATCAGTTGTTTGAATCAGAAAATATTTTCTATTCACATTCATTCTGGCCTCTAACCACTTTTTTCCTTTGAGTCTTCCATTTGCATATTAATTATCATCAGCACATATGTGTGTAATCTACCCAAGGATGAAGTTCCGCTTATTCCTCCACAGGTAATGAAATCTGTAATACAATTAAGTAATGGTGCAACAATAGTCTCATATTTGCAAGTTATATTAAGTAATAATAATATAATCATACGCATGCACACAACAGATACCAGGGGTGCTCGGGTTCCCCAATTACCTGCAATAAAAAGGAAAAATTTGGCTTTTAAATCCACCTACTCTGATTTTATCAATTAATTTTATAAAAATGTATTATATATTTATCATTGGTTTAAACATGCTTTAACCATAAATATGCTTAAAGGCTAAAGTTGAAATTGGCTATTTCCTGAGTTGGTCAGTTAATGTTTACATTATTTACAACGAAGTAGGAACAACTTGTAAACATATTTCAAACTTAATCCGGATAAAGCAAGCACAAGGTAGCTATAGTACGCAATAGTAGATATGTGATAAATCGGGATGAGACTGCTGATGAGAAGTTTTGGGGGAAAGTGAAAGACAATATGAGCGAGTTGTAATTTTTTACTCTTTGGAAACTACATTTTTAGCGAAACAGAACTATTTACACAATGCCACCAAAATAAACCACATAATATATTAGTCGACGCTTCGCTATGCACTTCCGTGTGATAGTGACAAGACTCCTGTCTTCAGTTTTACATAAAAAAATATTAAGTCTGTGCAACGCATATTTTCCCATGCATAATTATCCCAAAATATTTCTTGAAAAGACACAAAACGCTTCAAACTCAATCACCCTACTTTAACATCTTTTGTCTAAAATCAACATTAGCCGGATGAAGTTCAAAATTATCTGTTCCATCGTCCTTCATACAAATTTATCCACGCAGAGTGACTAAAAAATAAATCGCTTATCTGTCTTGTGCTAAGAACTATCGGTCAAAACAGAATTCATTGAAACCTGACTTAAGCGGTCACCATTGGTTCCGCAAAAAATTAGCCGTTACTCAAGACGTTCGTTAAATGGAAGTTATAAGAATGTGGAAAGAGAAGATCAGGCATAATTTGGCTATCTGGAATGAAGTTAAGCAAACGTATGTTCATAGTTTTGTAACAATTACTCTACAAAATACTGAAAGTTTTCTGTTTTTACACGTGCGCACTTCAGTGGAGCGTATATAAAATCATTAACCCCCCACCTTTTTGCACTCCTTTCCATACTACTTCTTCGCATTCGTAGAGAATATAATCTTACGAAAATTAATTCCCCGCGAGATAAGCAAAGTTAGATTTTACGTTTAAAGTAATCTAAGAAGCGTCCCGACGCAGGACGATACTCAATGAACAGTAACGCCCGTTTCCTAGAGTATCACGGTTAAAAATAGACAATTCGCCAGGCAGTAGTGACTTACGTAACCGGCAACCAGGAAGTGGTCAAATAGATAACGGGTAAATCTACGAAATGTGCTTGGCTGTTACTAAGGCGACTGTCTAAAAGCGGAAATATTTACTGATGCCTTATGGAAAATCGGCCTAAGTAAAATTCGCCGTTAGTGGAGACAATAGCTTAATTGAGGTGGCTATTTCTGCAGGTTTCTCTCTATTACCTTATGAAGTTCAGTATTTAATACATTATAGGAATTATAATAAAATTAGCAATAGAATATAATAACATATTAATGTGCGTTTTAAATTTTTCGAATTCATTAGAGAGTTTGCCTTCTACAACGGCACATTTTTTGAGGTGTGCAGTTTCAGTATGAGGGGCAGGTACATTTTCTTTTTACTTTGTTGCATATCACGTACGTAGTATAGAGAAAGGTACGATGCAGAAAAAAACTGCGATATTTCGCAGAAAAATTATTACAGATCCCTGATATCGAAAAAGTGGATAATTCTTGTTCATGTATATACTCAGAATCAACGTTCTGTGGGCCCATGATATCGAAAAATTGGTTTACGGCAAAACGTGTCTGCCATCTGTCCGAAAACGATAGCAGCTTAATTGTAAATTGAATTTTTTTTTAAATTATTAATAGTTTCCACGCAATTGAGGGAATACGGAAAATACTAGAAATAAGAATTTCTCAAAAACTGCTCCAATTTTTATTTAAACTTTTTGTAGGGATAGTACTAAATGCTCCGAATAACATGTCATAAACGCCATTTTTAAGTATCTTTTTAGTGTTCAAAAATTACCACGCAATTGAAATACGGAAAATACTAGAAATAAGAATTTCTCAAAAACTGCTCCAATTTTTATTTAAACTTTTTGTAGGGATAGTACTAAATGCTCCGAATAACATGTCATAAACGCCATTTTTAAGTATCTTTTTAGTGTTCAAAAATTACATAAATAAGTATTTTGAAATATCTCTCAAGCTGTTGATTTTAAAAATGGGCATTTTGATACAGTATTGCATTTGTGAGTTAAAGAGCTTAAAATGTTTATGAAGTTTCTCAAAAACTCAAACGTTTTCGGTGAAAACGAGCTCAAAATTGCACATTTTCAGAAACGCTCGAACGAGGTTTATTCAGAAACGACTCCGATTTTTTTCTTTTAAAGCTTTTGGCAAGGATAGTGCTAAATGCACTGAATTATAAAAACGTCATTTTGATGTATTCTTTTGAATTTTGAAAAATCAGATATATAATTTTAATACAATGACTATAATGTAAATATTAACGACGTGAGGCTCTCGTCGTTAATATTAACATTACGGAGATTTTTTGTACATTATTGCATTTCCAAGCACAAGCGGTTCAAATTACTTCACATGAAGTTCTGGAAAACGCACAAGTTTTCTATGAAAATGAGCTCAAAATTGCGCAGTTTCAAAAACGAGCAAACTAAATTTTCTCAAATGCGCTTCCAAATTTCTCAATAAAAATTTGCATGTAGGGCCAAGTTTTAATCTTCCGAAATATTCTTGAAGTCATTTCAATTCTACTAATAAGGAACCGACGAGTTGAGAAAATGTGAAATATTGTCTTTTACGCGCCGGTAGAAAATGGCTTGGAAGAGTGTAGGTAGTTCGAAAATTAGTGCGAGAAAGTTTGTGCTATTCTGTATTATCACTATGTTGACTTCATTGTAATAAGAACGTGATTATAAAACTAGCTGAACCCGTGCGAAAATTTCAGGAGTTTAACGGGAAGCCGATTAAGCGGCCGCTTGGAGCTAAGTTCGAGTAACCGAGGGTTCCCGGTTGGGTGACCGTCTGGGAACCGCGAATTCTCACGCTGCCGAGTCCCAAGCCGCTAGGGATAAAAGGCGATTACACATATTTGATTTGATGCAAGACTACCAAAATATGCTCAAGGAGAATTACTCTTCGCAACCAACGCCCTTCGGCATGGGGACGCTGTTACGCCAAGTAACGGAATAAAAAAAATCCTCGTGTGATTGTGATGTCTATAGCTATCACATAACGAGCCTTGCACAATTCCGAATACTGAAATATTATTGATTTTTTTTTTCAAAAATTCCCGTACCTAACGTTTTCGCATTGAGATCATTTTTTCAGATTAAAGAGTGTAAAAAAATATTTAAGGAATATAATGGGAGAAGAAAGACTAAATGTCTCGGCAATTCTTTATATAAGAAAGAACATTTTAAATTGCCTGCTTTTACATTGACTTTGACCCTGCCAAAATAATTGATGATTTTGCCCAAAAATAAGCCAAACGGAAATTAGGGTAAGTTTTAAAAAAATAGTTTGACGTTATGAAATTAATTATTTTTCGAGGTTTTCTTATAACTTCTATTTCTAGCTTTATTTTGAAGACCTCAAAATTTTGCCGTTCGGGGCCTTCCACTTGCTTTCAGCTGCCAGAGCGCAAGCCCAACGTTATGAAACCAGTGACGTGTTAGGTCACGTGGGGATCGCTTCGCTCACCCAAGACTCGCCTCTGCGAGCGTTTCCAACCTGCAAAAATATTTATCTGGACTGAGTTTGAACTCAAGAACGGAAGATAATGAAACGCGCTGACTATAGCACGATGCCTTCTTGGCTGTCCGAGAGATGCCGCGTAGCGGGCTGAGAGGCTGACGTTTCGCCTGACATGCGCAGGCTTCCTCAGGGCATTGACTGCAGGAAGCCTGCGACATGTCAGGCGAAATGTCGGCCTCGCAGTCCACTACGCGGTGTCACCCGGACAGCCAAGAAGGCATCAACTCGAGCCGCGGAAGCTTACGGGTACATTTGACTATACAGCACGTCGAATCTTTCTAGTTCCGAGGTCCAGTTCATCCACGTATCTTTAAAAAAACTTGTAGGTTTTAAAATGCCATCTTCTCCTTAGATTACAACGAATTGATACATATTTATCTAAACAAATAGGCATAAAACTAAAATAAATACAATTGTCATTTAATTATTGTAAGCATATTCATTCGGATGCGATACTGATTTACAAAATATAGGCATTAAGTTATCTAGTTTTAGCAAGATGTTTAAATAAAATTGTGCTCTATCCTTACAAACATTTTATTGAAAAAAATGGAACAGTCTTTGTTATATGAGTTATATGAGGAAAACTGTCATGTTTCATTTCAAAATGATGTGGAAACTACTAATAATTTGCAACAAAAACAAATATGAAATTACTTTAAGATCCAGGGCGAAGAATAGCTTGCATTTAGAAAAAAAATCTCTGGCCACAACAATATCATGAATGGTTAAAAAATGGAACTTTTATAATTTTTGAAATTTCAGGGGTTTGAATGAGTATCGTATCTCGTGAACTAAGCCTATTATTCAGTAAACTAAGCTCCATTTAAGAAAGGGAAAATATGGGTCCATTTCTGAGTAAATGTTGGTAAGATCCTTCAGGCTTCTTGTACGTGTAAGATACTCCCAAAATTAAAAGATCCGTTTCAAATTCCAAGGACTTCGATTTCGGCTATACCGATTAGGAAAAATTCAAATTGGGGAAAATCCTGTTTACTGCTAAGGCGCTAATGTTCGCGAACAGACGAGAGTAAAACACACACGCACTCTCTCTTCACCCTGGACACTGAAAACCTGTAATTCTGTCAAAATCTCAACATCGATTTTTTTTGCGGCATTTCATAACTTTCTCTCAATATGAAGAAGAAAGTAAAAAATTACAAGTACTGAAGAGGTTATTAAATCTGTAACAAGATGGGATTTGTTAAGTGATGGATAAGGGTGTACATTGTCTTTTGGAGAAAGCTTTTGATACTGTGAATCATATGTTACAGATATAAAAAGGTAATGTTTTACAGATCCAGGTGCTGTAGTGTTCATCAAAGTTTGTTAAACACTTTTTAAGTCTACTTTAAAGACACTTCTGGTTCTAGCAGATTTACCTGTTTTCTGGCCCATAATCTATTTCTTAAAATTCAATTATCTTTTCTGCCAGATGATTCCATTGCTTTCTTACCATTCTCAGTACAAAGTGAGTCTCAGGTACTCCTTGATTTTTATTAATGAAACATATTCCATGCCTTACTGGATTTGGTTTTTCCTATGCACTTGTCTAGACTATCACACTTTTGTTCCCAGAATAATTTTTTGGCTTTCTTCAATTCATTTTGTTATATTCTGTCTTGTCTTAAATCTGCTTTTGAATGCCATCTCAAATATGCATAGGCTTGCACAAGAGGCAGGGGGGTAAGAAAGGCTGTTTTCTTCTTTTTAGTTTGGTATTGTGTTCACTTAATTTGCCACACTTCTTTTGTTATTTTTCTTTTCCCGTTTTGGTCTTGCCACTTCAAGTTTTTCTGTTCTTGAACCTAATTATGCTGAACCCAAAACTATAGGTTCAAGGGCTAGGAAGTGTTCATTTTACCTTCTTCAAATCTACTATTCATCTCTGGCACTCTTTATTTTTATTTTTTCTAAGGTCTCATAGTTTTCCTATTTTTTCCACTACTTTCTTAATTATTTAGGCCTTGCAGAGATTCCCAGCCATGGGCAGCCTCTTGCCCAAAGGAAGGCCACCTTGATCATAAGAAGTGCAATCCACAGCCAACAGGATACCTAATTATAGGTTGGTAACCTGTACTAGGGTTTTTGTGTTATTCTATAGACTCAAAAGCCAGACTGCACCAAACGTTGATGGCAAAGGCAATAACTTCAGCAGCTTTGGTGTTGCTTTTTGTTATTAAAAACTGACATTTTCTGTGAGTGTTTCCTATTGCAATGTACTTTATTTTTGTGTGAAGAAAAATCTGATTAAAATACAGATAAATTATTCTGCTTTCAATATTATATCTTAGCCACAACTGAACATCTTACTATTATACATAATATATTTATTTTAATTGCATGGTCTTTCCTGAAGTGAATTTATCCAAGGTAAGCTTTATCTTTTAGCAAGAAGAAATCTGATCCACAGGAAACGCCTCTATGCACCAAAACTGTGGTTAACTGTTTATTTTTGTGTTGTAATTATGTATTGATTGCAGTTGACATTTGTATCAATTTATGCTTTTTATGCCAGAAAGGTGTAGATCTTAAATCCCAGATCTTTGTTAGTGAACTTCAAAGAAATATTTAGGTCAAGTTCCAAAACAACAGTTCTGACAGATTTTATAATTAATAAACTGATCCTTGAAGTTGATAACTGCCATCCTTGAGTAAAGGAGAAACTATGGAAGTGAAATTAAATAAAATATAAATTTGGCATTTGGTGATTGTCACTCTCCATTACCAGAAAAGTTTTCCAAATATGTAATATTCAGGTACTCATAAATCTGAAGAACTGAATGACAGGTATCGAAGCGAAATTGAAGTGAAATCCTGAATGAAACATAGAATTATGAAGTCAAAGAAACAAAATAATCTGTGTATTTTACACCATCAAATTTTGTACAAAATGTGTTTTCTACAATTCTAACACAAAAACACAATCACATAAGTACAAGTTTGGAGAATATTAAATCTCAGAACAACAAGTATAGATATTCCATACACAACATTCAAGAAATCACAGATGTAGATCATTGATTTGAAATACAGAGAAAAGCTGACCATACATTGTTTTCAGCTCTGTATTTCATAATCTTGATTAGAAGGTTTTCCTGAGGCCATAAACTATTAACATTTTAATAAATAACCAAATGTTTCATTTAACACAAATCGATGAAGTTTGAAAAGTTTGATGCATGAACTAGAATAATGAAAAGCCACTGGAGAACCATTATGGTCAAATGATGGAATCAACATTATATGCAAGACATTATTACTCTTCTAACAATTTTATGATTAAAGTTTTAATAATTTTTTGAAGAAAAACACGAAGACTTAATACAGAGAATACTCATCAGCTTATTTTGTTCAAGTTAATTTATGAAAATGACAGTTTGTAACAAATGTTCTTTCCATAAAATGTGTACACCACCAAACTGAAAATAACATAAGGAAGATTATGACACTAACCAGAGGGTCCTCCTCAAAGACAATGAGCTGCACATAACCACCCGGCACCTTTGTGTCCGTCACCTTGTACTGGCCTTCACTGGACTCGTAGGAGAGTTCCAAGCCAAACTTCTTGAAAGTACGGATCAGGAACACTTCATCGCGCCGGGCAAGTTCCTCATTCAGAAGGCAGAACTCCACGTCTGATTCCCAGGGTAGAGTTCTTGACAATCGGATCTGTCCCCACAATGCTCCATAGCACAAGAAGTGGGTCAACCCAAGAGAGGAGAGCACGCGATGTGTCCTGAACACACACATTTAGTGGCTACTTACTGTTACCCCACACATTCACAATGAAATTTGTTATTTAAGACTTGAAGCAGCTAGCTAATATTCTCAGTTCACTGTTACTGGAAGTGGATTGTGTAGTAAGGAACATTTTTATTAAATTTTTGTATTGATTTTCAAATTTCCCCTTATGAAGCAACAATGTTGAGTTACCACTAACTATATTGTTTGCTTGAAATTAGGTTTAAAATGTCCTATTTCCTCTGAGGAAAAGGTTGCTCAGCTGTAAATTGAACTAACATCTCTTTTTAAATTCTAAGGTGGACTAAATTAAAAAATCATCATTTTTTTCTTAATTATGTAATGATTTTTGAAAGAAACATCCTTCAATTAATTAAAATATTGAAATATTTATCTCTCATTCAATTTAAAATGTTTTATTACTTTTCTTAAAGTGGAAGCAGTAGATTATGATGTTTTAGGTAATTGACAATAAAAATGAAATGTAAAGACACCCAATATTATAAAAACAGGAAGATGCTTCATAAATTAATCCCAATTTAAAAATGTTGCATTCATCCTTCTAAAAATCACATAAGATTGAATCTTACAACATTGTTGCTTACTAAAAATAAAGATATCCATCATAAATGAATTCTTAGAAATGGAAAGGAAGAAATTAATGAATTAAAAATATTGAAGTAATGTTACATTGAAGAAATTTTAGAGAATAAAATCTGCTTCAGATGGAATACTACTCTATTCACTTATCAAAAGGTATCTGTATTTAAAGGTAGATGTGGAAAAAGTGGAAGAACTATTGAAATAGTACAAAAGTAAATTTACATTAAAATGGTTTAAATTTTTACAATTGAATGCTAAACAGAAAGTCTACAGAGAGACTGTTGAAAGATACAAGTTTCATGTTGCCCAAAAGTTCTTGAATACATTACTATGTTATCTGCAGAGGCCACACCCAAAACATTAATGCTACAAAACTCGATTTATACAAGTCAGCTGTTGGTCTTACCTGTCAGCCAGTTCATGCAAAGCATCTTGAAAGGCCTTTGGATGGTGACATGTCTGTGTAAACTTCGTTGCATGAGAATTGCGAAGCACAGACCATGTCAACAAGGCTCCAGCTACCAGGCACATCAATGTCAATCCTCGTGTCAAAGTCAGTCTCATGCTAGAAGCAGCAGAGACATGAACTGGACATTGTGCTTCCAGAGACTCAGATTAATCAAACTATCCTTCATAGGTGACAGGCACCCAGAACAGCGATTCTTTTATCGAGTGTAATGTGTGAAGGGGACATCACAAATGTGGTGCTTCAAATTAGAAGCTGTTTTCATTATTTGCACTCAGGGCTGTCATAGAAACACCCGTCTATTTGTCCCATAAAGTTTTAGTGCATAGTACTCTAGAAAATGATCTATATATATACTTATCAGTAGAAAATTACTGGAAATGGAAATAATAAGGAAAAAGACTATCAATATAAGCTTTGAGCATGGTCAAGTGTTCCCTGTTCTAAGGAGTCTTCCTGAGCCACACCTACAAATTTGAAACTACTAGGGATGATACGATTTAAAAATGAATGACAACCATTTCAAGCAAGGATCATTTTATGGTCTTATTGTAATGATGGTACGATTTTAAAGATGATAGTAAGGAAAAGGAGTTCTCCTCCTCCCCCCACCCATGGGATAGCAGAAACCATGAACTTCAGCAATCCTAGGGATGGGAGGGAATCTATATTAAGTCTGGTACAACACATACACCTAATTACAAAGACAGTATGCCCTTCAGCCCTTATTGAGTACTATCCAGGCTATGGAAATAGATTTTCTTCATGGGGTCTTGATTCACTGGCATTTTAATAAACACCAGTAAACTTGGCTCTCCTCCTCTTATGTATTAAGTATGTTCAATTTTTTTTTCATTTCACACTTTTTTTCTGAAAAGAAAGAATGAGGGTGAATGTATTACTAAGATTTTAAAAAGTGTTATTTACATGATAAATTAAAGGAATCCAAAATGTACGAAATTCATGCAACTGACGGCTGACTGGGCTCATGCAGGAGCCTTGCAATACCATTTAAATAACGATGAAGATGAAATAAAACATTCAATAAATTGAAAATATTAACGATTACGTAAAAAGAAATGAAGATGTCGCACAAACGATTGCAAAAGAATAAAACATGCATTATAGTTTCGACTACGAAAGCTAGATGTCACAGACCTATGTAGATCTGTGAACATCCACTACGCTGCAGGCATACACGCCCAAACTTAATAATGCATCAATACAAGGCGTGACCAAAGGGATGTTAGTTGAGGCAACCAAGTGGGAATTATCAAACAAAATCACTCTTACCTGATAATCTTAAGTTCCCATTCACTCAAAATTGTTTCTTCACACATTCGTGTTCGAAAAGAAAGTAACGATTCAATAGCAACACGTCCTTCATCCTAACTTGTGCACACTTTTCTTAGTGAGTATGTGCAATTTTATAAGCAAAACACAACCCCGAAGCATACTAATGTAATAGAATGAATTTGTTAAAGTTTGTTGGAGCCAAAATGTTAAACATACTAAAAAAGAAAGCTGTAATAATTTCCCTATTCTATTCTCTCAGCTGTTCCCCCCGCCCAACCTAGTACCCCGCCCACCGACTACTGACGTTGAAGCCGGCCGGTGGCGCAGGCAGCGACCGCGGCGTCGGCGTGTACTAATCGTCCGTGGCTCTGCACTGCGCTGCTACCATCTAGCTCCCGTTGCACGAACAATTAACTTTTAATTAAGAAATTCCTCTGAAGCGGAGGCTCTATCTTTTGCTCTATTTCGTTCCTCTTTCTTTCCCCCTCGGTAAATAGTAGAAATTCAGTGTCTTTATTTTATTAACAGGCGGCTGTAATGGAATCACAACAAAGTCTTGTTCCAGGCGTTTCCGTATCGACCATCCCTTTCACAGACCGCCACGCGTTTCGCGGCGTGACGCGGTTTCTTAAAGTCTGGATTTTCACCAACCCTTTATATCGACTGACTTACAATCTCGAGAGCATCAGAGATGGCAGGACCTTTCTCTCTGAACCCGTAACTGAGCGGAGAAAAGAGAAAAACTGATGGAGAGGAATTCTAAATACTACACTTTCCTCCAAGTTTTCCTTTTGAGAGAGAGCATGCTGGAAATGAATGAAAAACAAAAGAAGCAAAAATCTGAATGTGTTCCTACCATTTGTATCTTTATTAATTTGTGTTCATTCAACTTCATTTATTCTCTATTAAAATATTTTTGAAGTTACTTTTCATTGATGCTCTTTTAATTCTATCCATTATGTATCTTTTATTCTTTATTACATCTCTTTGGATCAGATTTGTGAGTTAGTGTTTATGAATTATACTTTTATTTCAGAGAATAAATTTCTCCGATAATCGACTAGATATGCTTATCAAAGTTAAATTTGTTTTGAAGATGAAAATTCGTAATGTGGTTTCCCTGGTAATGAGTAAACCACTGAACCGTGAATTGCAGCTAATTATCGATGTCAACATTTAAATGACCATTGATTAAGAAACAAAATATAATAATAATAATAATAATAATAATAATAATAATAATAATAATAATAATAATAATAATAATAATAATAATAATAATAATAATACAGTATTGTTACGGTGATGATGACGATGAAAGTAAGGAAATAAATTCAGTGGTAGTAGCAGATATATTGTGCTACTCCATAAAATCAATTAAGAAATAATCAAACCACAACAATAAAGTTTTAATATTTATTAAAACATACCAAAGTCAACTTTCGGAAACACTTTTCCCATTTTCAGTGGGGCAATATCAATGCTCAGGGAAACAAGAAAAAAACATTAAAGTACCGAAGAACAAATAATATAATTTATTAAGTCATTTTTTTCTCATATTTTTCTCATTTTTCTTTTTGTCCTTCCATACTCTAGTGTTGTTTTTTCTTATATTTTATTTTGTATTGTTATGACCCCTCTGAAGATGGGAAAAGGGTTTCCGAAAGTTGACTTTGAAATGTTTTAAAGAACATTAACAACTTTAATATTGTGGTTTGATTATTTCTTAATTCATATTATAAAAGGAAATATGTCAAAAGTTAATTCTTAGCAATTGAAATGAAACCTCTTTGAAAACAAGACTTAACGAGTCCATAACGAGTCTCAGCAACGAGAGTTATTTTCAAACACCTAAAATCAACATTTTTAGAGCTGAAAATATCAATTGCACAAAGAGTTACATTACAATTATGAAAATGAATTTTAAAAACGTTTTTAACAAATTGTTTTTCTGCTCATTTGCATGAAGAGTAAACGAATCCTGAAAGCGTCTAGTTTGCATTCCTTTTTATTTAGGTCTAGGACCTAATATTACTCATAGACCAAGGAACGAGTTCACAGAGACGCAAAAGTGTAGGAGGACTCCAATTCAGAGCTTTCGATCTTATCAGCTTTCGCATTCTTGACGAGTTCTGTTTACTTTCAGTTGACAAGAGTGTACAAGAGTGATCCCTATGTTAGACGTTATTCATTCCTAACTGACATCAATTTATAAATCTAGTTTTGTCTTTTGTATCCGTAGAAAAAGTATCTCTCTGGCCAAAACCCATATAATCATGAATTGCCATCAGAGCTATAGCATTACTCTCGTTAGAAAACTTATAAATTTTAAAATTGATAATTTGACCTTCAGTTTAAAAAAATATTATGTTATTAAACAGCAGTTATGTTGTAATAAAATTACAGAATGAATAATAATTTTGTGAATAATGGAATATGTTTAACGATATTATAAAGATCCACTTACATAAATTGTTCAATTCACTTAAAGGATGTAGGAACTCTTTAGAAAAATAAAATGTTGATGAGTTAGTAAAATTAATTATTTATAGTAATGAAAGTAGACCTGCACACATAAGAAAGAGAAGAAAAATCTTCGTTCTAAAAACTCTTTTCTTTTTAACATTCAATTTTGTTTCAGTTTTATTGTAATTTTTTTTAGAATAATTATTGAACTGATATTTACTAATAAGCATTATTTTGTTTATTTAATATGCTTACATGCGTCCTAAAAGTTTCATAGCTTTGCATTGATTCGTTTTTTTGTTGTAGAAAAAAGAATGTTCATATCTGTAATTTTGGGAAATAAACGACAAACTTTCGCAGTTTTCGCAATTCTCTTGCCTTACTACTTCAATGCACAAATCACGTTGAAGCGATATACCATTTGAATTATAACTTGGAAACTATTGCAGAATTCGAAATAACATTTTTCAGCAAAACATATTTAAACAATAAATTCAGAAAAAGAAAAATATTTGGAAATCTATATTTTGAACTTCTTAAGGTTTATCTGTCCTCTTTAAGACTCTTTTTGGAATAGTTTTGTAATTTATTCTGCAATGTGTTTTGGATTCTTGAGTTATCTATCAGAGAATTTTTACAATATAAACGATCTAGAAGTTGTAAAAGTTAATAATTTATTCCTTTAAATTCATATTTTTTAAATTCTCACCGGCTGGCGATAGTTGCGACAATTTACAGCTGCGTTGTCAGCAATTAAAGGATAGTTACCTAATCATTAAGATATAAATCACTTTACTAAAATAATATTGTTGCCAATAAATTTCAATAGCTTTCCCGACTCTGGCGGATTTCAAATGATGTGGGCGATAATGCCAGTCGGGTGTGAAGTACGTTAATTCATTCCACGCGATACAATTTCGATTGACTAAGAATTATCCTCTGCCAAGAACAATTCTCGAACATTTTTCTGTCTATGCCATTCATTTAAGTTTTTAGGACTTATTACTTACTAAGCCTTACTACCGAAGTTTACTTGCTCAGTTTTAAGGGGCGTGTTGAGGCTGCAAAATAGCTTCATTAGAGTTATGAGAGAGCCACAGACGATGAATCGGGTTGTCGACAAGCGTTTTACAGTTTCCTTGCTTGTCACAAGGGAAAATTCTGCCTTTCTCTCTGGAAGCCAGCCCTCGATATTTACAGAAAAAAATATAATTCCAAAGCGAGACGTTTAAAATGTATGCCCTTTGCTGTTAGTGCCAACGAATTGTTAAAAATGATAGAATTCCAAGTTCGGCGCCAAATTTGAATTAAGTTTTGCCGCCTAAGTGCCAACAGGGCGATAGAAAAAATATTGGCGTTTATTGTTATTTCAACTGCTTCTGTTACTAAAACTTAAATTTCTGTTTAAAGGATCATTTTTGTTCCCAAAAATTCTGCGCGGGAATTCTGATATAAATATCAACACAATTTAAACTATTTTTTATTAAATTGAAATTGCAACAATGATCCCTTCAAAGTCCCTGAATTCTTGCTATTTTGTTTTTGATTTATCTGTTCAAAATGCTCTGATGACTTACTTGTGCCATGTGAAAATTTCTCTTGAATCTGTGTGTACTATGTGGCATTGTTTTCTATTAAGTGGAGTCTGGAGTACTGAAGTACAAGTGGGAGAAGCGCCAAACTTCTGTTTGCGAAAGGGCCTCATGGAGGGGCATAGTCGAATCCGAATGCGAGGGAATTAATAGGGAGACAACTGAGCAGCTGGTGCGACCAGGAGGGAAATCAAAACACAACAATACGTCCACTTCAGGTGGACGACGAGGCAGATCTGCGGGCATCGTTCCAGTCGTCTCTAAACAGCGCGCTTCGTCTTTGGCCGTTCGCAAAGGGTTTCCGACAAAAACAAGCGGATAATTTTCATTCGGGCTGGAATCTTTATTCGAATTAATTAAATAAAAGGTAGAAATTGAAAGTTCAACCAAACAAGGGGTTATATTTTAAATTTATGGGTAATTTGCAATTTAATTAGTAGTATAATCTTTGTCTCTAATATTATGGCTGACTTATCCGCAGGCGAGATATTATAACTCTCAGTGGAAGTATCTCATCTTACGGATGTACAGTAAATTCAAACCGTGGCAACGAAATTGAAGTACCCGTACATTGATGAAATGGGCAGCTTTTTGCTAAAACCAACAGGCGTTCACTTGTGGAAACTTTTTTTGATGTAAACTTAACAAGATAAGAAATTAGAAAAGATGAATATAATATTTCATTAAGCAAAAAAAAAGAGTATTGAGAATCAATAAGAATATTAAAAAATAAACGAAGTATTAGTTTTATGTTCCGTCTAGCCCCTCTGTCCGGCGCCGCTGCTCGTGGAGACACGCGTCTCTGGCTCGGCACCGTTGGCGCGTGTCACGGGCTCACTGTAGCTTCAGCGGCCCTCTAAGAGCGGACGCTGTCCGTCAAAGTTCGCCGTACACATCAGGGAAATTGCATATCATGGAGTTACATGCATAATATCGTGGAAACCGCAATAGGTCACATGTCAAAAAATTCACTTTTTTGTTTATTACACCACTGTGATCAATCTAGAGAACTGCAATAGTTGCAATAAGTCTTAAGACGACGGGCTAATGAAAAATCGAATATCGTGAGTTTACATTTATGAAAGCGACTGTCAAGGCAAGGAGAGGTAGGGAACATTTTTCAATCCTCCTGCAAACTTCGGTAGATTTGACATATGACGTATTGCTGTTACCATCACGATATACACATTGACATTCCTTGACGGCTTCATGACGTGATCTGCCGAACTTGTGTTGATAAGAAGTTATTTAAAGCCCAGGAGAAAAAGTCACATGTGAAACTCAGTTAAATGAAATTTCCCAGTAAATATTTATTGGCAAAAAGTGATCATTTTCTACACCTCTACATTCCCTAGAAGTTTGTGGCATTGATTCTGACACACCCTTCATATTTGAGACATCAAGGAATTAAGATGGCCTTCCGCTATTTATAAGTAGTGGTGCTAAAATAGCACGTACTTTCTCGCCCACGCTTTCGCACAAAATTACGCCAAAAGTACTCAAGTTAGCGAAAAATTGTACATGACCTTATTTCAAAATCTATCTTTAAGGAACGGATTTCATTAAGAAAAAATCTCGATCTTCATAATTGTAGTTCAAGGAGACGAAAAAATTTTGAACTTCTGCAATTTTTAAAAAATCAGAGTTTTTAACGAACATGAGACCTGCACCATTCTCTTAATCGCGGGTCAATCCATTTTAAACGGTCGAGAACTGGTCTCTCGACCATCTCGAAAAAAAAAAATATTTTGTGCATAAATTTTCTTATATTGTGGCTGTTCAAAAACATCTTTGATTTATTTTTATTGTATCTGGTTTACAAATGGCTGCCAATTTTGTTTTGCGCCATGCACCATTTTTCGCGTTTGTAGACATTTACTCTTTTCTAAATTATTCAGTCCTGTATTGTTCTAGCATTCTAGAATAAAAGGCATTGGAATCAGTACACTCTAGTCTACTGTAATGGTTCTGTATATCCTACCTGCTCTATTCACTTACGCACCCACGTTGGTGCCACTGAAAGCGATCTCTCCCGATCCCTCTTCACTAATTTTAACTACTGCTATGCCACCTAACTTATTTTAGGTCCGCGTTGGTCAGCCGCTGTGACCATTCTTCGCCTAGCACCCATATCTTGGCCTCAAATACTATGGTGCCCTAGCTCTTACTATTTTTCTATCATAATCCTATACTTCATAGAATCTACTTCGTTTGGTTGAGCGCTTGGTTTCGTTGACATTCTCTGACAAAAATAATATCCTCACTCACCTATTGGCCGTACCTCAGCTAGCATATACAAATAGAGCCTTACCTGGGCGTGACTACTGTGATCATTCCATACGGAATTGAAACGGTGTATCTGCACGCTCGTGCCTGGGTCAGTTTCTAGTTAAATACAAAACAGTACTCATAATCCAGGTATACATGAGCCGCAATGAGCGTTCATTCATTTATTTGCTTTTCCCCTCCATCAACAAGTTGTCAAGGCAGCTATTTGACACCCCTTTTATATGAATTGCCCCTTTTATGGAATGCAAAATTTTACACGATGACATAAATACCCTGGATTTAAAACATAAACAAATACAAAACATCATTCATACTTAAAGAACATAAACAAAATAATCATTTAAACTGGAATGCGCATTCTGTCGTGACTTTATACTGTTATTTTACTCTTAACTTAATGAGCATGACTTGGCCTTCGACAGAATAAATCAGTGCCATAGAATATATTATTACTCTATTCTACGAACTGTTAGTCTCTGAGTCATTTCCTAACAAGTGGAAAGAAGCAATAGTTATACCAATACCTAAACCAAATAAAGACATAACCAATCCTTTTAACTACAGATCAATCTCATTAACTTCCACCCTTTGTAAACTAATGAAAAAGGTAATCAACAGAAGATTAATATGGCACTTTGAACACAATTACTTAATATCACCCTACAAAAGTGGATTCAGAAGAAATAGATCAACAATTGACCATCTCATCAACATCCACAGCAACATATGCGACGCATTCATAACAAACCAACACCTAGCACTAATCAGCCTCGATGTAGAAAAAGCCTACGACATGGTGTGGAAAGACAGAACCCTACAACTACTGTATGATAAGGGAATCGACGGACATATTGTAATCTTCATTGACAACTTTCTTCGTGAAATATTTCTCCAAATAAAATTCAATAACATCCTTTCCGACTAACTCAAACTATGTAATGGTTTACCCCAAGGCTCCGTCCTTAGTGTTACCTTGTTCCTTATTGCCATAAATAATATAACCGAACTTATTCAGAAACCAGTAAAATAGATATGTTCGCTGATGATATCACCATATTAGTTAGTGGAAAAAACCCTAAAGCTATTCAACAACAATTACAAAGCTCCCTTGACTCAATACAAAATTGGTCCAACAAAGTTGGTTTCAAATTCTCACAAACGAAGACAAAATGCATCATCTCTGGGAAGAACAAGAACACCAACGTTCAACTAAAACTCAATATAAATTTTCAAGCAATTCATTGAGAAAAGGAAATCAAGATTCTTGGCATGATTTTTGATAACAATATCACCTGGCAAGCACACATCAATGCACTAAAAAGTGAATGCCTCCTCAGAATGAATATCATCAAATCTATTTCCTCAACCTCATGGGGTGCAGATAAAAATATTATTTTGTCCACTTATAGAACCCTCATCCGTCCCAAAATAGATTATGGATCAATTATTTATCAATCAGCAAAAAAATATGTACTAAACAGACTAAACCCAATCCATATTAATGGTCTGCGAATTGGAGCCTACAGGACAAGTCCGGTCACAAGTATCTATGCCGAAGCTGAAGAAGAGCCTCTTCACATTAGAAGACGAAAAATAACTTTCTCCTATGCCAGCAAAATCTCGTGCTTCTCCTGTAACCCAGTACATAGGAATGTTTTCTCCTCAAGATTTGCTGTACAATACCAAACAAAAATCAATTCCCCTAAACCAGTATATCAAATATTAAAACCATACCTCGATGAGATCGACTTCAAGTTTCCCCTGGTAAATTCTGATACTAATATAAAAAGACCTCCATGGCTTCCTTCCAAAATTGCAATTAATACGAGTCTTAAAGAATTCAAGAAAGCTGACACATGTCCACAAATATATCTAGCTCTCTTCAGAGAGTTGTCATCTAAATACAGTCAATACACCAACATATTTACTGATGGTTCCCGAACCACTAACGGCTCTGGATGTGTTCTATTAGTTGATGGTCAAACAAAATATTTCAAGCTTAGTGATCTAGTATGTTCTGTATATTATTGTGAGGCTTATGCCATTTACAGAGCTCTAAAGTACATCAAAGAAATGTCAAATTCAAAATTTGTAATCTACACTGATTCAAGAAGTGTAGCACCTCCACACTTGACCCAATAATCAAAAACAAAAATTATTAATCTATATAATGAACTGTTAAACATTAACAAAGAAATAGTGCTTATCTGGATTCCCTCACATATCGGTATTACTGGCAACGCATCAGTTGACAGGGCAGCTAAACTAGCTACCTCCTTACCCCTTAATATCAACAATATTTCCCATAATGATGTAAAAAAAGAACTCCTTCACAAAATCAAGATATTGTTGGGTACCGAATGGAAACGCTCACCATCTAGTAAATTACACATGATCAGGAAATCAATTCTTAAAGACCATGCTCCCTACCTCCAAAAAAAGTGATCACGTGCTACTAACGCGTTTGAGAATTGGCCATGCAGCTCTGACCCACAAACAACTAATTACAAAGGAATCTCCAAATCTCTGTGAAACATGTAATCTACCTATCACTATCACACATATATTAATGCATTGCCCAAATATTAATAAATTAAGGAAAAATATAATCTTCCAAACAATATACAATCACTTTTGAATGATAAAAGTATATAAAGTGATCCATTTCCTTGTGGAACTCAACCTCCACAAAAATCTGTGAATCAATACAAGTGTCCATGTATGTTCAAAGACTCAACTACTTTTATAACAATATAAAACAACTCAACTACTTTTATAAAATAATATCTATTTGATGCCTTCCTCCAGGTCAAGTGTCTGAACTATCCACAATAATGTATAATATTATGTAAAATAACCTACTGTATTTGTCATATTGTAACTCATTGAAACATACTTTGTAAAGACTTAACATACAGAAATACTTTGTAAATATATGTGACTCTGTATTACAACCTTGTGGTCGCTCAAGACCTAAATTGTTTATGCGACCTTTATAAATAAATTATATTAAAAAAATTACATCTTTACATCTACGTTTGTAATTGAAAATAGGGTCATTTTGGTGTTAAAAGATGAACTTGATAATATAAAAGTAGTTTATAAAAGATAAATAAATAAATTCAGCGTTTTGTTTATTTTTTCTGCGTTTATATTTGCCATACTGATTATTCTGAACGTTTCTTCACAGATACAGATAGTTGCACAGTACGTACACCTTGGATTCAAAGATCGCGAATGAATTTTAGAATAACATGTTGGACACAATTATTTTCCTGGTAAAAGATTGACCGAAACATTTTCATTCGTGTAATAATGAGCTAAAGTTCAACTTCAAGGGGCCACGACATCAGCTCGATCAATTGAGGAATATCAATTTTGGAGAAACTCCGATGAACTGTTTAGCGGTTAGCGTTGTTCACAGACAGACTGACGTTTTGCCATCATTTGATTTTTCGGTATCAAGGACCCACAAAACATGGATTCTGCTACACCATGTATTAGAGGATTTTTTGTATATTTAGCAACTAGATTCATTTTTGTTACCAGGGCCGTGTAATAAAAGTTTTTCTGCCGAAAACTCGCTGTTTTTCGCGCGGCATTGCATAACTTTCTCTCTACACCGTAGCTAGAAAGTAAAACACTACCTTTACTAAATCCTGAGCTATTATTAGATAAGGAATTATCTTCTATGGAAGTACAAATCAAATTTAAGACGAAACATTTAGAAGATTGTAAACAGCTGGCGCAAATGCAACAACACTCGTTACCACTGTGCCAAACTCGTATACGTTGAGCCCAATCCCTTCCACGTCACCTTCCGAAACACAAGATATGTTTCTTGTGCCGTAATCTACAAAATAAGGACGTTTCATCATATTTTTGGAGAGAAATTCCACTCAGTGACACGGGTTTTCATAAATGCACTATGTTGGGTTCCTGTTTGAAGCTATTTTTTCTTTTAAAAGTATGAACTACAAAGTAGGATCTTTTGACGATTGCAATTTATTTAAAAAAAATACATTTTAGGAACTACTTGAAACAAATTTGAAGTTTCGGCTCTTCTGGAATGTATGGTTTCATCTGCCGCCGCCGTAAGGTTTAGAATTATATTCCTAACAAAAAAGACTTAAAATATTTTTTTAAATTCCAATTAATTTTCTGTTGAATGTGGGGGTGGTGCAGTGGGACAAACTGGATCGTACGAGAAATATGCGGGGGAACATTTGAGAACGTGGTTAAAATGCAGAGAACATCTGAAGAACATACGGGAGAACATGCCAGGAATACGCACGGCAACTTGCAGATGTGTGGTTGAATGGGCAGGAAAACTTGGGGGGGGGGGAGGTGTGGCCTTATTTATGTTTCTTAAGTCATAATCCAACAAATAAGACTCGAACCTTCTATTACGTTCTTGTAAGTGTAATCTTCTATTTACCTTCCCTCCTCTTCGACAGCATGGTTGATCTCGTACCAGCCCATGTATGTAAAATAAAATTGATTATTTGATGTTCTGTGCAGTTTAATCTCTGAGGCTATAACCATTCTTTTGATTAACTCAAAACATAGTGACTGACTTTCCCTTTGTTTGTACTTTTTGACGCTTTGTTGGTACTTTTTCATCATTCAAATTCGTGTAGTAAAAGAGTGGGGATTCTGAAATTCAAGAAAGTGTGCGCAGGTAATACTTCTCTCCATACTTCACCTACAGTTTTAACAGTATATAATGCAGAAAAGGATGTGAGAAAAGGTAGAACTTCCGGGAAAAAATACTCGGGTGACGTCTAAAACTTGTGAGAGATTTTTAGTGGCTGAAGAGAGCCAGAGATCACTAGACTTTCAACTGATATCGTTCTATCATTTATAATCAAGATACGGATGTCTCAGAATGAATATTATAAACGTTTATGGCATGTAGTGGGGTCGAAAATAATATCAGTGGGAAAGTGTATAAAACAAATTAACAAATATACTTGCAGTTAGGCAAATCAAGCACAGATTTTGACAGTGAAATAAATCCCTTTGAGTGAGTCAGAACGTGATCCACCGAACACCAGTGCGAAATGAGTTGCCTCGAAATCATGGACAAACGTGTTACTACGTTGATTGATTAGTGATTCTGGGTGCGTCAACTACTAAGATCATAAGTCCTGTAAGTGTAGGCCATGTTTTTATCGCGGAAGGTGACGCTGATCTTTCCTCTCCAGACAGCGGCTGAATGCGACCTAGCTGTCTAGCTAGTGTCGAAAATCCTGCCACCGTCGGGACTCAAATCCCAGGATCTCACAGTCAGAGGCACGCACTGCAGTGTCATAAGTGATACCCTGACCTACCTTTGCCGGTGTGTAATTTCTTTATATGAAATTTCACACCATGTGTTCATTATCAAAAAGTAATTTTTTCGATCCATGTACAAGACTTAGAAATGTGTAACATTTATTCTAATACACCTGTATAATAACACAAAAGTCGTCAAAATATTTCTAATAACAATAAAATAAATGAAAGGTTAACAAAATAAAACATTTATGAAAAATATGCTATATATTCGAATTAAGTATAAACTGCGTGCTTCCTTCGCTGTTCACAATTTTAACGAACGTGAGTTGCGTTTCAAGACTTTTGTAAACCATCATTCATCGGATTATGATTGTTCAATAACTCGAGTGGACCTTTAAGTGTTCTGTGTAAGTTGAACTCCCGTTACTTACGTGCTCTACCGGCAAGGAAATACAAGTCTCGTGAGGTAGAGAAAATTAAATACCAGATACCTGAAGTCGAATTTCGGATGAAAGGTCAAAAATAGCTGTGATAGATCTTCAAGATAATTTAATTTATCTCAAAAGCAGTTTCGAAGGTGAAGGTATACCTGTACAAAATGTATGCAATAATACAATACAGCGGATAGCATCTCATTCTAAAAGCATGCTGTGATAGATCTTCTAAATTGGGGCGATTAATTAATTGATTGATTGGTTTTATTCTTCCGAACGCTGCAACCGCTATGATAATTAGTTCCGTACGTGTAGTGCGTGCCACATGCTGGGAGATTGTGATGTTTCTCTCCTGGTGGAACGTGAGACCCTATGTCCACCTACACGTCGCCTTGCGGGGTTTTCCACAACCAGGTATCTCCCAACAGCAGGGGACTGCCCTAGCTGGGAGAAGCTCAAGCGCTCGACTGATCTCCCGACATGTGAGGTAGTGAATTACATGCAAGTCTGCATGTGCGTGCATGTGTTCATGTGTATGTGTGTGTAAGGGTAGAAGAGGAGGCAAAGATGTGAAAGAAAAACAATTGCACGCGGTCTGTAGCCCGTTTTTAAGGTACTGCTCTGGTATTTTCCTGGTATACATAGGAGAAACCACGAAAAACTACCAAGAGCAACCGGCCACTAGAATGTTCCCCCAGACAGTGACTGAACTCGTCCTAGCAGTACAGCTAGTGTCGAAAATCCACCACCGCCGGAACCTTGAAATCTCCCGGTCAGAGACATGGCGGAGGCATATTTGTTGCCCTGATCCATCTCAGCCCGAAAATATGGGGTTAACCTCTCCGGTTTCCTTGTGAGGTACGCCATTAGGAAGAGGGAAATCACCAAATGATGTATGAATGATGGATGAATACTAAGTTTACCTATTGAGCGATTCCCAAATATTCAGGGAATCTCCGTTGCAGTGGTTGGACAAATATTTAGGGAATCGCCGTTGCAGTGCCTATGACCATTGCAGTGGATTAGACTGTTGTGGGAGCGGTCACTTCCCTCACCTTCCATCTCCGACTGACGGGGTTCTAATCCCGGTTGATCCATGTAAATGAAGAAAGGGGTGAACAGAGCGGGATGGTGACAGAATACTTCGATTATCCCGTTTCTGTTATTTATTATTTCATCATTGTTCCATCATGGTTGACAATTATATCTTCATTCATGTCAGGGACTGAAGCAAAGAACGTAATTAGCGTGGTGTTTGCGACGCTTGAAATAGTTTTAAAAGTATTTTCATCTTTATTAATTTGTTTTTCCTGTAAGAGCAGAGCTTGTTTTTATCGCGGGTCATGGCAGTGATCTTCTCCCGCTGGATAATAAGATCCGGCGCCGACCTTCCCGGAGGCTTGCAGAGTTTTCCCCAACCAGGTATCTTCCATCAGTGGGACAAGTTGTCAGCTCCTGACTGATCTCCCTGCATGTGGGGTTGTGTAGTGCATGTAAGTGTGTGTGTGCAATTAAGGGGTATAGATAACACAAAAAAGAGGAAGAAAAGATCGCGCGCGGCCTATTTGTTAGGGTACTGCTCCGGCATTCGCCTGATGTTGATCGAAAAAAAACGCGGAAAACTACCAATCAGAGACTATTAGAATTCTCTTCAAGACAGCTGCTGAATTCGACCTAGCTATGTATTCAGTGACGAAAACCCTGCCCCCTTCGGGATTCGAACCCTTGGACCTTCCGGTCAGAGGCACTGCAGTGACATCACTTGATGCCCTTAGCCACCTAAGCCTGTTCTGCACTCAGAGTAGTGATGAGTAGGATTTCCGTGTGGGGGCGTGGTCCAGTTCCTTGTTGCAGAGACGCGGGTCGAGGCCCGGCGGCGCCGTCGTGTCGGCGGTGGCGGCGGCGGCGAGGCGCCCGCGCGCGCACCGAATCGATATCAGCGCCCTCCGTCCCATGAGGCCTCGCGGCGCCGTGGCGGCGGCGGCGGCAGTGGGCGGCGGCCGCGGGGTCGACGGGGGCGGCGCGTGGTGCCCGAGCGCGGAATTAGCGCGTTTTATCGCCCATGAAATTGCTGCCGCCGCCACCGCGCGCCTCTATATTAAAATCCTCCCTTCCCCGCACGGCGCCACGCCCCTCCGCGTTCTCGCTTCAATTTCACGGAAAGTTTTTCACGTTATTAAAACCAGCGATGACTTAAAATTAGCCCCCCTGTGCGCCGAGCACCGGTCGCCAGCTTCCACGGGGTGATGCTTCGGGGCGCCCCTTGACAGAGACTTTGTCCCCCCCCCCCCGCGGTACAGTTGACGGTCCCCCATCCCTTGCCCGTGGCTGTCAGCTCACTACCCTGCTCTGAAAATGGTTGCTCTTGCTTCGTGGTGCACAACTCGTTTGGAGTGTCAGGAGCAGCTATGGTGAAGGTGTTAAAAGTGCGGATTGTGCATTATATTCAGAGTGCAAGTATCGTAATCTGGAAAAACAAAGGGTTTTACGAATTTGTGATAAAATTTCTAGGACGTTCTCTGTGTCCTATGTATAGTTTCTCTCCAGTACTTGCTTCATTTGCATACAATTTTAAAATAAATTATTTTTCATCTATTTATCGGTAGATGATTCTTAATTAATTAATAACACATGCAATAATTTAAAAAATATTATGAGTCTTCTGCCACCACGTGGAACGTGGCAAGTGATACAAAGAAATATGAAGCAAGCCTTGGCATTTTAATTTTTTAGGAGTCCTTATTTAATTTGCTTTCGAATGGCTCACGATCAGCGTGGTCGCTCTCTCGGGCACCAGGGACGGCTCCCTCGTGCGCATTTCTCGAACTAGAGCAGTTTGTAGCTTCCGCAAAAATATCGGTCTCTGAAACTGAGGAAAACTGCAGGGATATGAGTGGTACTGAGTAATAGGTTCTTCCAATGAAAGGTGTTGCTTTTAGGTCCAGTAGGCGATTCAGCGCATTCTGGCTGGGTGGGGAAAGCAAACTACCCTCTTCATTCCTGCAAAATGCAATCACGCAGTATTTTAATGGCCATATCTGGTTATTTATTGAGCCAACACAAAAGGAAATGGGATATTAAAGGCCAACTAATGTGTTACATTTCTCGATAACATGAAATACAGGTGTAACAAAAAATCGCATCAGTTGCTAAAGAATTATTTCATTTTTAATATTTAAGGAGTTTATTTTCATAATATTTAGTTTTCTCTTTAGTTATATACGTATTTTATTCTTTTGTTCTAGTTTCAAACTTCAATTCCCTTTCTTTTCCCACATTTTCATCAAGTATTCTATACATTTTCCTCTTCCATCTGGTGTCTCCTTCTTTATGTGTTTTTGGTTCGTTCGCTTGCCACCAGATGCCATGGCAGTAGTACTGCTTCCCCTCTGACTTCATACTTCGTCAAGTGGGACACCCTTCGGAAAAGCCGTGAACTGTTCGCAGTAAAAGAGCAAACAGGATGCAAATTACAATAAAATATACAACAATTTATTTCCAGAATGAAGGTCTCAAAAGAATCTGTTATAGTTTTTACCACCGTTGAAAAGTACTTAATCGAGAGAAAAACATCATCGTTTTACAATTTACCATTCAATAAGAATGTTTAGTTTAACTTCAAGAATTGTAATATACTACATCTCTTAGTACGAAGACACACGTAAGGTGCGCACTAAACACAAATATTTCCTGAAAAATGCATGATGCGGATTACTTGAGTAAAGAAAGTGAAATTTTGTAATAACCGCACGTACTTACGAATAACAACAACAACAATAATAATAATAATAATAATAATAATAATAATAATAATAATAATAATAATAATAATAATAATAATAATGATAAAAATAATGTAACAACAATGAAACTGTCTAAAAGCGAGATACCTGTTTATTTTGACAATTATCGTAACCTTTCATATCTCTACAGCAAGAGAAAAATTGGCTTAATTGGCCATTCAGCAAATCATTGTTTACTATTATGATCAGAACCGTTTGAATAAAAGTAGCATATATCTATAAATGTCACCACCCTGTCCCCATTTTGGACGCAATTACGCTCGTAAATCTGTTCCTCAACATTAAAGAAATTCAAGCTGTGACCATGTTACTGAACAAGAAGTGTATTTTAATAATTCAATTTGTTCAATAATGAGCTAGTTCCTGATTAAAACCGATAAAGAGATAAAGTGCTAGTTCTTGTTTAAAAGCAACTAGCACACCCACTCTGCTTCACTGGGATCAACAAATTGGAAGTAATACATTCACAATCATAAAAAACGTATCCAAAAGGACGAGGTGGATTGGAGTCGTTATTAAGAAGCATGTAGATGATCATATTTTCGCTGTTGTAGTCACATGATCATATTTTCACATGATCGGGCAGCCATGTTGGCAAACACATGCGTCCAGACGTTGCGGAATGGAGTTTTACATGTCTAGAAAAGTCATGTGCTAGTCCATCCCATGCAACGTGCATCTGAGCGCACAGAAGCGGTGGGAAGAGTACGACTCCTGACCACACACTCTATAGTTCCCCTCTCTTCGGTCAGGGGGAGGCTTGGCGATGTAGCTAACCACGGCAGAGGATCTACATCTGCTGTAAAGCAAGATACGGAGTTGGCAGTGGTATGAGGACGACAGTTGTCTTATTACCTTTCTTACGTAGGTACTCGTAGTACTGGCAGAATTCGGCAGACGTCCTGCTCTCTCTCTCTTTCCCCCTTTATATTTTTTCCCTTTCTCCATTTTCCCCCTCTGTCATTTTCCCTCTCTCTCATTTACCGTCTCTCTCTTTTTCTCTACCTCTTTCGTATATAGTATTCCTACTACAGTCCGTATATGTAGGGTAAGTATTAGAATAACCTCAACAATTTGATCTCGAATTTTCGGTCTTAAAGTCCGTTTTTTGGTTGATATTTGCGCTGTAAATCTGTACACACGTCAGAATTAAAATGTAGTAGCGCTGATTCAAATATCGTGTGAAAACTAAACCTAACTATCTAGCTAGTGTCGATTCGGAACTCGAACCCTAGGACTTCCCGGTCACAAACACGGCAGTGACATCTTGAAAGTTTACAACTGTATGTAACATTTTTAATTAACAAAAAGGGAAACGATATTCATTGGCTATCTTTGATCCTCTCAACGAGCACAATATCTGCCTCAAACATTAGATATTTATTCAATTTGTCAAAAAAACAGTAAAAACTGTATGTGACGTATGGGGGAGAAAATCATCTGCGCACGCTTTCTCGAGTCTCAGAATCTCTTTCCCACAATTTAATTATTAGTTGTTAAAGACGAAAATTTTTTAAAAGAATTAATAATAATAATATAATAATAATAATAATAATAATAATAATAATAATAATAATAATAATATTTAAAAAGCGTGAGATTAACATTTGAAAAACTAGACATTTTCGTTCCCGAGTTATAAAAGAAGTATCAGCAATGGTAAACGGAATGCAGATTTGATTTTTCTGCATTGCTAACGAAATAATAACTCACCCTCAGCTCTACTACCACTACAAGTGAAAGGAAAGCTCAACAAAACGTGCGCATAGTGAAGCTACATTTACGTCCAGAAGCAAATCAAGAGGCCATCTCAGCATTTGCTCAATGGATCATGGATTCTGGACAAAAACCCGATCAAGATGGGGGTCCTTGACCCGGAAGCTGAAGAACATTACTTGTTACAGACATATTAAGTCGTTTTTAAAAAAATATACAATACATACGTAAAATAATTCATTATACTATATCATTGTTTTGTTAAAAAACATTTTTCTTTTTGGTGAACTGTGTAGTCTCTAATTGTGTAGGAACAGGCAGCAGAAAATATTTTACTTTTAAGTTAAATTTGTACCCCGATTTTAATTGTTTAATATCATATGGCAATGCGTTGTAAAGCAACGTACATGTATTGTATGTGGATTTCTTGTGTTGATACTGTTGATAGCTACTGTTGATACTGTGTTGATACTGTTGAAGCTGTTGATACTGACACTTGATGAACATGATTTCTACAACGTGTGTTGTAATTATAAATGTCAGTATTACATGAAAATATGTAAAGTATGAGCTTCCCCAGAATATTATATCATACCTCAGGCGGGAATGTACATTTGCAATATACACGCAGCGAGATGCATGAAGGCTAACAGATTTTGAAAGAATTCTGAATGCGTAACACAATGAACTTAATTTAGTGTTTAATTCTGTTATATGTACATTCCATTTGAGGTTTGACTGAATTGAGAGACCTAGAGATTTTGTTACTTTAACATCAGCTAATTGCATATTGTTCATTTTTAATGGAGCATACGATTGCCGATTTGAAATGCAAAAGTGCATTGAAACAGTTTTCCTCCCTTAATTATTATTTGTTATTACAAAACCAATTTGAAACTTCTGAAATTGTACTATTTATTGTTTCTTTTTTGCAAAGAACATTCGTGCCATCGGCAAACAGAACTGTTCTTCCATTTTTAATAGACAAGGGCATATAGTTTACGTTCAATAGGAAGAGGATAGGACCTAAGATCAAACCTTGTGGGGCCCCATGCTCAATTGCCAAAGAATTGGAAAGATAATTAAATAGTGTCCTTTCGTGCCTGTACGGAATTTCTACTCTTTGAGGTCGATGTTTAAGGTACGAGGTTATCCAATCTAGAGCAATACCACGAATTCCGTATGCAGGTAATTTTGAGAGTAAGATGTTATGGTTAATAACGTCAAACTCTTTCGAAAGATCTAAAAATATTCCAATGTGTTCTTCATTTTTGTCCATTGATGAAGCAACATCTTTAAAAAAAGAAAAAAATGGCAGTTTCCGTAGATATTGACTTTCTAAAACCGTGTTGCGAGTCTGAAAATGTTTCGTTTTTCCTAAGAAAAGTTTCCTTGTAGAAAAACCACTATAATATTTTTGATAAAAGTAACAAAAGATAAATTGGCCGGTAATTTTGAATTTCATTTTTGTTCTTCTTTCTTTGCTCTTTATCTTCTTTCTTTGCTCTTCATTCATCTTTGCTCTTATTTTATTCTGAGAAATTTGTTGGAAGAAGTTTCGGAAATAAACATCGTGTCGGAAATTTTTTGAAAAGCGAATGATCTTGAATTTTGTGGTTTTAGTCCCTTCGTGGGATCAGCCGCAATAGAAAAGTGTTGATTGAAGAGATTCGCAAATTTTTCTGGATTACTTGCTTCTATTTCATTATCCTTCAAAATAAGATTTTCTACGAAGCATCGAGATGACCTAGTCGTTTGTTGTTGTTTTTTTTTTTTGTTTTTTTTTGTGTTTTTTTGCTATATTCCACATTTCTTTAGTTTTGTTTCTTGCGTTCAAAATATCCTGATTATTTTTCATTATTTCATTATTAATATCGATGGGCCAAATAGGAGGGATTTGCAATTACACGTCGTCAGTCGTATCAAGAAACTTCCCACATGAACAGTCAGGACCGTGAATACTATCTATTGACGAACATGAATACATAAAATACTTGTGTCAAAGCATGATATTAACGCAGAAAAAGTATTTACTCTCAAGAAATAGAGTATATATTCGTTACCCAGAACTGTACCGTTCTCGGGTGCATCTAGGAACAATTGTGGTCAGGGATGTGATTAAATTCCCAGAACACGCAAATGTAGAGTACAGTGATGTCCAGAGAAATGCAGTGTTAGACCAATTAAAGTGCAGGCAAAGTAAGGTGTACTGTTTATGAATAAATTACTGATTACTGAAGGGAGATGCTGCAAAGTGAAGTAAAGAGTTGGGTTTGGAGTAGAGACGGACACATATTATCTATTTTTTATACTTTTCTATTGGTGCTTTTGATGGAGATGGAGTGAAAGCTTGGGACCTCCTTATCAGAGCTTTCGCATCCTCATGGCCAACAGGCTGGGACGCCTTGGCATGGCATCGTCAACAATGGTGGCTGGTGCGCTGCGAGTTTGGAGGGGTGGCATGTAGTATGTCCGAATTATCACAAACATTTTATCTCTTGAAACTATTTCTTGAACGAGGAAAACTATAGCTTGTAATATACAACCGATTTGCACGCATCCGATTATAATCCTTGTCTAAAATAACTTTTACATTCGTAACAGAAGTTACAAGCGTGCTCACGTGAAACAACAGATTTTTTAAAATACTTCCAGCAAATAAAATTGTAATTTATGAATTCAGATGAAAGGGTCGGTATTCTTAGGTTAGTTAATTGGCGCGGATTTTTTGCCGAACAAAACTCTAATAGCAGCACGTTGCCCCCACTCAACTTCCAGTACCCCCACTCTTCCTCAAGCTTGTATTGCCTGGCATGCATCAGCTACGCGACAATCCACTATGCGTCCCATTCTAAAAACATTTATCTTTCGCTTAAGCGGGCACATACGAGTCGATTTATTACAAGTTTTATAATTTCTGCTACTTTTCCTGAGGTTGTTTTTATCTGGGGAGTGCGCCACCCTCGAGCCATTAAGGAGCAGCCGCTGATTATTTATTTATTTATTTATTTATTTATTTATTTATTTATTTATTTATTTATTTATTTATTTATTTATTTATTTATTTATTTATTTATTTATTTATTTATTTATTTATTTATTTATTTATTTATCGTATAGGACTATTAGTGGAAAGACTGCCCTTAGGCAGTTGTTCCACACCCGTGTTTTTGGCCCAGGCTTCCTTGGAAGCCTACCCCCGACGCGGGTCTAAGGACCTTTATCGAGCAAGTGCACGTCACGGGCGCTCCTCTAAAAGAGCTTGGGATTTGACTCTCACTTTCTCCGCCAGTTGTCGGACTCACTGAACTATATCCGAACTGTGTCTGGTTGGGAGAAAGTGAGATCTCGTTAGGGCAGAATGTTGTCGTAGGGATTTAATTTTGCCAGCCATCCGCGAGGGATCTTTTACATACCACAAGCGTGACATAGCTACTGTGGATTTTCGGAAATCCACGCACCTCGATCGGGGTCGAACCCGCGCCCTGGGGGATTAGAGGTCAGTAAGCTAACTCCTCACACACCGAGGAACGCCACTAAGGGCCATGATCTAACGAGACTGCAATGCCAGAGTACATTTCTTGGGAATATTTGTTGGAGTGTTTTGCTCGGAATAGCCGTCCTTCGTGTATCCACTGGCCCAAGCCTCTTGTCTCCTCTGGGCGCGTGGGCGAGGCGAGGCGGGGCGAGGCTTCCTGGAAGAGCGGAGAGCGCTTCCTAGAGAGGCGGCGCGACTTCTGGGAAACGTCGGGCGCCGGGCTTCCCCCGGGCGCGCGCTGGCAAAACAGCCGACGGGCGCCCCGCGCAGCTGTGGCGCTCCGCGAGGACGCGCGGGAAAAAAGTGTTGAGGGTCGGGCGCTGGGCTAGGCCGCGGTGGAAAAAAACGTACGAAAAATGAGAAGAAATATGTAGGTTATGAGGCGCTAAACATGGGAAAAAGAGGATATAATGAAGGGGCATTGATGATTGAAACATGCCGGCTTTCGGAGATTGTGTATGTTCGCTGAACGTCGTTTAATGTTTTTGTGTTTGTGTGGCGTGGGATGTTAAAATGACGAAGGATTATTCATAATGTAATGAAAGGCAGTGGGTTTGTTGTTCTGATTGTTTTAATGTGATGCAAAATATTCAGAAAGACCGTAACACTTGAAACGCTCTAAACGGATAATAAACATAAAACTGAAACTAGTTGAACCATTAAAATTACATCGCCCAAAGGGAAGAATTCAGAAAAGTTTTAACAGAAAAGTATAACAAACGTACTGTGTGAAAAGTTAAAAAAACCCAAAATGTTGTCTCACGTCGTTCAGTAGTTGGTCTTCATGACAAATGAAATGAGAGAGATATACAAATTCTGGAACAATATAATCACTATTACAGAGTTCAACATGTTTTTGAAGATGAAACTGAAAAGTTTTATATTCTCTCAGATCTGTACATGTTTGTTTTACTGGACTAGGGCAGGAAATCCTGCCACTTACATTAATTTAAAAACCTATGCATGACGTATAATTATAATCACTAAAGAATTTTTGCAAAGAGACAGGTTTCAAATGATTGTTAGACATTGCATTTATAGACGAGTAATCTTAACTTGTTATCTTCGCATTTACAAATCCTTGATCTGTGAACTCAAAAACTCGCAATCATCACTTTGCCAATTGACACTCACTCATCCGCCATTTTAGAACATAATTAGCCTACCCACAACTTAATTTTTTTTAGATATTAAATCCAGACAGAGCTCTCAATTTAGCAATTCCTCGTCCGTTGGAATAACTTATAAACGAATAACTTATAAATCTCTTAATCTTCGTCTAATAATGCAGAATTTGCATTTGGTAATGATTAGGTGGAAATGTAAAAATTTGTTTTTTAATTATTTCCATGGTTTCATAGATGTTAGTAATATAATTGGCGATTGACGAACAACGACATAGCCAAGCCCAGTAGCATCTGGGGCGAGTATGGATGATGACAGTTCACCTCGACCAATCTTACTACTCCTGATAACCATAATGTATTCATTTAAAAAGTATTATTATTTCTCCACCAATTGTCACATAAATTTTAAAGACTAGGCGCTGTGTGTGAGTTGGAAACCGATGACGGGGGACCACGAAGACAGCTTTTTCTTTGTACTAGCAAACATAATTTAGGCTAAAGCGGCGTTATGCATTCCACACACATTCACCCATCCATACAGATATCATAGTAAAAGAACACTTTTCCCTCTTAAGAACCCTCAAAATCGATCTTGAAATCTTGGTCAGCATCCAATACTTTTTCTCTACATTTCTTAGGGCCAAGGAAAAGTGAAAATAACAACATGATGTTTTTACAAAAAAAATAGGAAAACTGTTTGTAACAGTTTCAAAACTAAATTCCAAACCGGAACCAAATCATTTTGTTATCAAAATCGAAAACCAAACAAAATCTAAACCGAAACATTATTTGAAGTGGTTTTGATGTTTCGTTAAAGACAAATATTTACGCACCGTTGTCTTCAGATAACCCTCAACACCTTACCCTTATTACTAACTCCCATTCATCTCCCTCACACTCCTATCACTCATGCGTCACTCTTGATTCCATCGTGGGGCCCCTCCTCGAATAGTTCAATGGCCATTGTATCCCCTCCCCCCTAGACCTTCTCGCTTCCCTCTGCCAAACCCCTCGCAGGCCGACCCCTCCGTGGCACGACCTCTCGCCCGTCTCTACCTCTGGCAATTCACTTCCTTCTACTCGCCTACCGGCCCTCGTATATTGGCTCTCGTCTGTTCCTAACTTAATTATTTTTTCTATTTCTCATCTAAACTCGTGCAAATACTCCATACTTTGAGCATTATTGTTTTAATCGTGAAAATAGGTTCATACTATAATCCAACTTTAAACGGCCAGACCCTGTTTGTTTCATTATCATAATAAGCCTAGATCTAAGCGTTTATTAAGAAACAGAGAGACTTTGACACGTGCAATTAAATTGCATAAATATCAAACTAATTTTATATAGATTTTGAGATTTGGCATCATTGTGACTATTCGTACTACGTATCTTGAAAAGCTAAACGTTCAAAAAGTAACTAGAATGTTTGAAAAACCTCATATTTAAGAAACAACGTGGACTCCCTGGAAAGTCTAAAACTTGTGTAAAGGATCACATCGTAACGATTGTACACGATGTTAACGTGTTGCAAATGATGTTAAAAGAAACGTGTTGCAGAAAATATACGTTGGGGCTTCCATGGGTGCTTGCTGAATTTTCACAACACATATATAAGTGTATTTTTAGCTTTAAATCTATTTAATACACCGTGTAAGATGATTTTTTTCCCACCAAAAGCACGTGTACGTTTCTTTGTGTCGATGACGTTTTATAATTTCTACACATCTCGACGTTAATAATAATAATAATAATAATAATAATAATAATAATAATAATAATAATAATAATAATAATAATAATAATAATAAAATGTGCTTCAATTTTCATAGCAAGGTTTTCATTATCTGTCCGTTTATGCAGGTGCTGCTCAAACTCTTTTACCCGACTCTTTCATCTTCCATCTCTTACAGATCCAGATATCACTGCCATGTGTACGCCATCACCTTTTGCCCAAAGCTTACTTTCTCACCCCTTGTCACGCCTCCATCACCCCTACCCTTTACTGATGTCTTTTAGACTTCGAGACCTCCAACCACTGTCCGCCGCCATTCCTTGCCACTCGCCACTCGCCAGAAGATACTGCCCGATGCCCAACGCCCACCGCCCTCCTCCCGGCCACGCCACTGCCTCCCGCCCACCACCTTCTCTGACACGCTCCGCCCTCTGTTGTACGATGTTTCCAATTGCTTGCCATCTATCGGTCATTTACTGCCACCACTGCCACACTCGCAACCACTCTCAATCACCCCCACTACCTGCCACAGCCCATCACTGCCCACTCCACCCCCGCAGCTTTAACAACCACCCGCGATCACCCGCTACTGTTCGCCACAGTCCATTACTGCCAGCCACTGCACTCCATCTGCCACTGCCCGCACCACTCATAGCTACCCGCAACCATCCGCCATTACCCACCACCGCCGGCTAGCACCCACCTCTGCCCTTTCTACCCTCACCATTCCCAACCACTCGCCATCACTCGCTACTGCTCACCACAGTCCACCCCTGCCAGTCTCTCCAACCCACTCCCCACCGCCCGCCACCACTCACAACCACCCGCCACCCTCGCCGCCGCCCGCCCGCGGAACGCGCGTCGCCCGCGCCGCGTCAGCCATTCGTTCTGGGCGCCTGTTTTTTCCCATTGTGCTGGCGCGGAGGAGCGACGCGCGTAAAAATAGAGCGGTGACTTACGGCGCTGGCGGCGGCGGATCGGGGCATCGGCGGCGGCGGCGGCGGCGGAGGCAGACGACGAACGCGACGCAATAAAACAAAACACACGCCGGAGGCGCGGGGCGGCGCAAGAATGCGGCGGCGGGGCGGGGCGGGGCGGTGCGGCGAGGGAGAGGAGGTCGAGGAAGAGGAGGCGGAGGAGGGGTCGGGCGCGGGGCGGAGCCGGATCGAAACGCGAAGTGGAGCGTTTACAGGGACGCGTTGCCGGAATGCGGCGAACGCGTGCGCGGGGAGGCTGAGAGGCCGCGGGGGCGGCGGCGAGCGAGCGACCGAGCGAGCGGGTTTGCGAGAGGGCGCGGGTGCAGAGAGCTCTCGCGAGAGGTGCACTAAAGGTGGCTCCACACATTTGGCATTCGTCGAGTAGCGAGCTACTTACTGCTCGTGCAATCCCGAGCAGCTGATGTGTTCGGCGAATGTTCGCTTTCTTTGGTGTGTGCAAAAGACCGACACGCGCTGAGTAAAGTGGGCACAGAATGCTCGTTTCTCCATAAATAGAAGAATAGAATAGAATATTTATTTTGTTTCTTAGGAATACCTAGAAATATGTCTGGTGATAGCGTTTTGTAAAACTTTGTAGCAAGCAACCCATCCACACGATTTGGCCAGCAGTCTCTCGCTACTTGCCGAATACTGAATGTGAGGAGCCTTAGTGCGAAGTGCCCTAGCTTCCCTTGATGTTGCGTGAGATTTGCCGGTAAGTGAAAATTGCAGAATTTCTTGTCGCACAAACGCCCAGTTAGTTGCTAGGAGATTTTGCCAGGAATCAAATTTACGTGTGCATTAAATGATTTTGAACTTATTTGAATTCATCATAAAAAGTTCCAAAAGTTTTGTTTGAACCATCATTGTGTGCCTTCTTTATTGGACATATGTCGTGATATTATCGAACCAATGACGAACTTACAATTTATGGATAAATGTTAGATTTCACGTAGCTACTATAGTGACATGAATATATGGAAAGGAGAACAAAGAGGTCATAAGGTTTCGGAGGATACGGAGCAGAACATTGCAAGTTAAACGTGAAACCGGGACGAAAGCGTTACCCGCAACGAAACAGGTCACTACATTTGTCGGAAAAATTCTTGAACCAGAAACGAAAACAGTTAATACTTATTTTACTTCTTTCTTTCAGGTTTTAGTAGTTGGTTGCTTTACATCCTTTCCGATTTTGTAAACGCAAAGCCTAGAAATTCATTTCATTATACGAACTTCATTATTGAAATTTGCAATATTTTTTTTTTGTTCACGTTAATAAGCAAATCTCTATTCACAAGTCCTAAGGTAGTGTAAGAGAGCTTATTTGGCGCGTTATTTGCCCCAAAAGAGACTCAAAAACCAGAATCATAAAGGGTATAGCCGAATAAGGCGGTGAAAAGTGCCCCCAAACCAAATCGCAAATAGCAATGCTCATAGGAAAGAGAACAAAAAAATGCCGTAGATTCACAAAAAACTCAGCCTCCTAGGGCAATTTGTTGCACAGATGCGAGGAACGTGTTTTTCATGTTTTATTTTTTTCGCAGCCTGAATTGCACGGATCAGGCTGAAAAAAACTTGCAGAGACGGAGAAACATAGTTGAATGTGAATCTATTTTTGTCAACGAGTTTTAACGCCAAATTCATATAGAAAAAAAATTCAAATTGATTTTCGACGTGATAACGTAAGAGTACTGTCTCAGTTTTATTCCCTAGAATGTGTCTTGTAAAATTCTATAACATATCTTTTTTTCATATTTTTATTCGATGGGGACGATAATGAAAAAAATTAAAATCAATTTTATAAGTTTAAAATTTTGAAATTCGCGCCAAAATGTGATTGGAAATTCCTCCCCCCTCATGTTTAAACAAATTCAGTTAAAATTATTGAAAAGTCTCATTACCAGGATGGTTTGCAACTTTTTACTGACAATTTTTTTTTGTATGAAAAGTATTTAATATATTTTCGAAATAAAACCATCAAACCCCTTTTGTTTTTAGATTCATGTATTGTTTCTAATATAACTCAAATTACTCGGTGTTACGTATATTAATCACTTATATTTATAATATAAATCAAAATACTCAGTTGTACATTTATTTATCATTGAAAATTAGTGAATAATCGACAATTAATCATTGTCAGTCTTCTCCAGTAACTGGGATCACGCGTTCGTATATTAACAGTCTACTAAAATTGCTATTTCAAAATGTATGTTTAACAACTTTTGCCAAGTAACGAGCGTGTGCCATATTATAAATGATCGCAGCTATGTGGGAGCAGCATCCCAGGGTGCATTTCCGTTCGCACGTTCACAATAATATCGTTTCACTCTCGATATTCTCATGGTGGAAACGGCTCCTCCGGAGCACCGATTTTTGCGAGTTCGGCGCAGCATCAGTTTCTGTCACGAACCATGTGACCACTTAGTTTGAAAAGCGAGGGCAGACGTCGGCCACCATGATGCAGGGAGAGCAAGAAGTGTCGAAAAACATTTTGTAAGTGGCATAAAGTGACAATTTACAACGGTGTCCAACCAAAAATAGCACGATGAAGCGGTAATTGGAATAAAAGATGTAATATTTGGAAAAAAAGTGCCTTTCTGTTTCAGTGACTTCTGATAATTTTGGCATTTAAAATTCCCACTTATATTATGACTGAAACTGGTGTCTGAGGCTCATTGGCTGAAGTCGGTTGCCCAAGGGGCTACCCATCTCTTTCCATCGAGGAAATTCTGATTGAGTTTGGTACTTAGTCAATGTAACACCTATAAGATTTCAAGTTCATATGAGGGGATTAAATATGTGTTTAAATATCGATTAAAACATTTTTTTAAAAATTTGAAATTCGCATTTTGGCGCGAATTTCAAATTTTTAAAGTGATAAAACCGGTTTTAATTTTTTTCACTATCGTTCACATTGTTTAAAAATATGAAAAAATATACATGTAATAGAATGTTCTAAGACATTCTAGGGAATAAAACTGAAGCAGTACTATAAAGTTGTCATCTCGAAACGATTTTTTCTATATGAATTTGGCGTTAAAATTCGTTGACAAAAATACCTTCAAATTCAACTATGTTTCTGTCTGCAATTTTTTTAGCCTGATACATGCAATACATGCTGAGAAAAAATAAAACATGTAAAAAACGTTTCTCGTTTCTCTGCAACAGATTGCTCTAGGAGACAGATTTTTATTTAATATCCGGCATTTTTATCCTCTTTCATATAAGCATCGCGATTAATGATTTGTTTTGGAGGCACTTTTTACCACCTTATTCGGCTATACCTTTTGTCTGAGATGAACTACTGAAGAGATTGTGAGTACTGGGAAGTCAGGTCAAAAAACGAACTGGAGTGAGCCGCCATCAAAAAGATTTTTCTGAGTTATGTTTTTTCTTGTTGACCAGGTTTGCCTTTCAAGATTCTGAACAGTACATTTGAATTTAAAGAAATATAAAATGTTAATTCAATGTTAATACAATAATTACATTCGCACTTGGAAGAAGCGTTAATTGATTTTTTCTTTTACCACTTTCAGAAATAAGAGGTCTAAGTATAATATTTTATATCTTCTCAGTCGCGTAGCGATCATCATGAGAGATAATCTGAAAATATGCACAAGAATTTATAATAATACAAATGAAAATTTTAAATTGAGGGAAATTGAATATAATAAATTGAGAACAAAAATTGAAAATATTTTACTACAGTTACAAAATATAATATTAAGAACTATGCCAGATGTGTAAGTAGACAGGATTGTACGTACCTAGCAGCGTCTAGAAGGAAAATAGGATATTCTGTGATTTCACGCAGTGCAAGTCGATTAAGAGGACAGACGCACGGTCAGATGCGGCGAACGGAGCGACGGTTCAGTTCAGTTTTATATATTCAATTTTACTCTATTTCACATTTTCATTTGTATTTTTATAATTTCTTGCACATATTTTTAGATTAGCTCTGATGATGATCACTACGCAATCGAAAATACTATTTTAAGCAATCAAAAAGTTGGTACCTCGACAAAATCTTTCTTCTCTATTTATTACAAGGTGTCAATCCATGCAGCATTAAGTATTATTAGTAATTTCACTACTTTCACCTAAAGAATCAAAAAGAGCTAAATAATTGAACCGTTGTATTGACCCAATAACGGTCTATGTTGGAATATTTGCAGATAACATTTTCTGTAGAATAAAGGTTTATTTAGTCTTGTGTAGTTTGTGCATATGTGTATACGTACGTACAGTATACGATAACAAACAAAACATACTTAAGGGATAACGCAGCTTTTCTTCTTATCCCGTAAAATTCATAAATTGTAACACATAGCATTATTCCTGTCATTGCTTCAATTATTAATTATTTTTGGTACTTTTTGATGTAGAAAGTCTGAGTTAAGGACGATAAGGAGGTTCAGTTAAAAAGGGACTAGGATATTTTTAGAATGTCATGAGCGGACAAGGATATGCTGAGGTTCAAATATTGAAATAGTTTGTGCTGCGACAGGTTTGATGAGTACCTGAAAACGTGTTGACAACCTTTTTATCCATTTAAATAGTGATTAATTTGCTATTTCTTTTTTAATTAGTTCGTTTGAAGTTTACCATAAGACTTTTGTTGCATGGCGGAGACATTTATTTTGAATAATTTTAAGGGGGAAGATACAGCTTACAGCAGTTAAATTTTTACTACTTTTCCACTTTTTTCTCCATTAAAATCATACTCTACAATAGTGAAAATGAACTGGCACACAGAAATATCTTTCTACTGAAAGGAAAAAGTTGATTTCAACTTGTTTTTTTGAAAAATCATAATTCAAATTCAAAATTCAAAAACTCAAAATTTTAATGCACTGACTTTGTGTTTCCCTGATTGCTCAAATAATTTTAAAGATTTTCACAAATTTCTTCTTTTTTAACTTGTTGGCAATACTCATAGGTACGAAATCACCCTCTTTCTTTATATTTTATCACAAAAACTATTAATCTAAAGTGTATGATTTAACATGGTTTTGTAGATAATACTTGGTTAAATGCATCCTTAAAAATTCATAGCTTTAACACTCCGTCACTCGCGCAATTGGATAGAGTCAAACTGAATTTTCTTTTGTAATTAAGAAAGGAATGTTAGTCTCCCGCCGACCTGGATGGCCGAGGTGGCTAAGAGCGAGTACCGACTCAGCGCTTCGGTCCGAAGGGTCGCGGGATCGAGTCCCGCCTTGGGCATGGTTGTTTGTCCCTTGACTTTGAATGTGTTGTCGCGGAGGGCCTCGCGTTCTGCTGACCCCAGATCAGAGGAGCCCGCAAGTGTGTTGGTCTAGTGTATGGTCGAATATGCGTCCCTTCGGGACGTAAAGGGCAACCGGCTGTCGGCTGGATAAAAGCCCTGGGGGAAAAAATGTTAGCCTTCCAGGGATAAAAACAATGCTTCTGTTCCTTTAATGGAGTCTGAAAAGGGTATCAATGAACATATTATCTCTGTTATTCACTGTGCCGCCATACCTTGAAGTAAAATCGTTTTACCTGTTTGACAGAATCCAACATGCGTATGAAACGATGATCTTGAATTTTTGATCATAATGATATTTTTTCTGTAATATGAGAGAGTTTAATATGTTGCTTTTATGCGTTTCTCTCGTTACGGTGCAAAAACGTAAATATTAGAAAATGTAGAAATCAAAATAATGCAGGCGTTGGACGTAGTTCAAGGCGCGAGTACTCGTGTTACGAATGGCCGCGCGAGTGAGAGAATGTTAAAATGATTAGTTTTTGAGTTATAAGGGAAACGGACCTTAAAAACGATAATTCTGAAAAACAAGGGACAAAGTTAGATTCACGAGGTTTTTCTTACCTTAATACTCTAATAGATGCATGATGCAGCAACATACGTTTTAAATCATTACTCCAAAACTATTGCAGATATCCAAATATTTTGTACACCAAAATATTCCTGAATAATTAACGCATAGAAAACATGTTTTCAAAAATCGATTTTTTAAGGTTTTCAGGGGTATCTTACACCCTTAAGTTCATTGAGATTTGTTTTAGCTGTATCTCCCCAAATAGAACAAGTAAAAGTTAAAAGAGGGATTACGTAGTTGTATCTGAAATTTCTCGATGCTGTGCCAATAGACATTTTTGAGTTTTCATTGATAAATGGATATAATTTGAACATTTTTGTTTACGTCATTTTTGCTGAGAGGTCTATCGAGGTATTTCCCCTGTAATGCGTCTATTTTAAGTCTATTGAGATGCTCAATAGATGAGCAGATTTTGTTGCAAGAGACCACTAATACGAATATTTATTAAATTAAGTAACCGCTGTGAAAGTTCGTACATGCTATTGTGCCTTTCATGCGATCAATGAAAGATCGAGATAAGTAGAGAATCAAAATACAAAAATTGTATTTGAACAAAGAAAATAAAACACATCTATTGTTTTACAATAAATTCGTTGTCATAATAAAGGAAAGGATTTTGAGAAACAAATTATGGTAGTAAAAGGTGAAAAAATATTCTGAAAACACGTACAAAAAGGTTCTGTTGAATCAACTGTATTAAAGTTTAAATCAGTTACATGAACTCAGTTTCCAAAATATACGTATCATTTTCCACCAAAAGTTTCTTCTGTGTAGAGTCCGTAAGAAGTGATTTATTGTACTTGATCGAACATCGTATGTAAATAGAAAACTGCTAAACTATTGCCAGTACTGACTGAATTTATTTTTCCCGAATTGCGAAGTAGAACGTACTTCACAGACGCGTCAAACTGTGCCCGTACTATCGCCCGTCTGGAAACCTCGGTGCTCTTGCGAGCACATGCAACTTCCCCTGATTGCTGATTCCCATGTCTTTTCCCCTCCAAATCCACAAGCCAGTGCTCTTTTGGTATTGAATACGTCACGATGAAAAGAGTAAACATTTTCCTCGGGTCACAGAGAAGTGGATTTCTGCACACTCACTTAAATGTCCTGATTTGCCTATCTGAACAGCACATTAAATCCAACGAGAAAGGGTTAAACTATTGCAGCATTACTGTTCAAAATTGAAATTTGTCTTTACTGCTGCAGAATGACCATTGTTACTGGGATATAAATTACTGATGGTACACGTAAAAGATTTTTTAAGATTTATTAAATTTGTCTGCTGATTAAATGAGATTTTAAAAAGCTGTTCAAGAAGAGAAAAAGTACATTTTTCTGCTCAATCGTTTAAAAACGCAGAAAAGGGTGGAGAAAAAGGTGGTGAAGTATAAAAACATAGGGAAAAGATGGCAAAATAAGGTAATCTGATGAAAAGGTACAAAAAGGTGCAGCAACTTGTGTTTATTTCGCATCATTTCTTCCCCAAATACAAATTTTAAACTATCTGTATGAAAGGAGATATGCATGATAACAGTAAAGCAATGAAATCTCTCAAAACATTTCTCTCAAATGAAACAAGTTTGGAAATACACTCTGCATATACTAATGTTAGAGCACCTTTTGTAAGTGGAGCCATATATTTGATTGTGCCATTCCATCTTTCTCATATTGCGCGTACTGACTGAATTCCCAATACTTAATACCTCTGCGTACGACACAGCTGATGTCATGCGCCATCAAAGCTCCAAGGAAGAGGCCGCCCGCCATTAAGAATTTGCTATTTTCGAGTTGCTTTATGGAACAGCAATATTTTTACTTTCTCGCTACGGAGTGAAGAGAAAGTTATGTAATGTTTCAAGAAAATACGGCGAATTTCCAACAGAAAAACTGTTATTACAGATCCCTGGTAACGAAAAAGTGGATAAATTCAGTTGCTAAATTTAGAAAAAAATTCTGTAACACGTGGTGTAGCCAGAATGCATGTTTTGTGTGTCCTTTATACAGAAAAATTGAATGACGGCGAAAGGTCTGTCCGTCCACCCATCCGTCCGTCCGTGCGTCCGTCCATCCGTCCGTCCGTCTCTCAGTGAACCTGGCCCTAATATTTTTCCTGTACGTATTGCAGGGTGTATTTGTTTTGATATTTTGTAACAAAACATATAGACAAATTACAAATTCGCTCCTCTTCTGCGCAATAGAATAACATGGTAATTATATACTTCTACTTTTTTGGGTTTTCTAAACATCCTAAACTGTTGCTTAGTTATGTTCCTGTGTAAAAAGTCGAAACGGCAACCCTATCTGCAATAAACATTAAATTAATAGTTTTAAACCTAATTAGTCTATAATAATATGACTGGTGCAATTGAAAAAAATAAGCGTGGAATGCAAGTCATTTTATTATTTGTCGATATCAGTTCGCGGGGGCCTTATTAAACGGCCCTTACTTCGGTGACCCGGTGCGGTGCACCTACTGTATCAGTCTAGCTACGCCCTGACCTTAACGATGAACGACGGATACGAAAGATGAGCAAATTTGTAATTTACAAGTATATAATACTTGTATAAGTATATAACAAGAATTTACAAGTATGTAACACACTTGTACTTGTATACAATTTGTTGTTCTATCAGAAAAAAATTAATTATCAACATTATTTTTTTAATCAATGGAAATTTTCATTATACCTTTCAACCGCCAGTCTGTATTTGCGTACAGACCCCCAGTCGATCCATTGATCATTCAAAATTTCATCGAGATCCTTGGGAACCTTTGTTTTATACTTTTCGTATGAAAAGTTCTGTTGAAATATTTCTTATGAAAGTTCTGTAAAAATATACTTTAGTATGTTAAGGCATTATTAGAGTGATTGCAGTATTTGATATATGTTGTTCTTGTACAGTGCGCGAAACCACACATATTGTGTGATTTGTTCAGAAGCATTTTTGCTGCTATAGGTGTTGTGCTCATAACTTGTAATATGTTTTTGAAGCAATAATAAGCGAAAGTCTTATTTTGGAATTGACTTTGAGGACATGAAGTAACTGCTCAATCACGCATGATTCGCATACGGAGACGGCACATTTGTCGCTCCACGCACGACTAGGTAAGAGCTAAATTTAAACATCTCGCCTGGTGTCGAGATGTATAGCTCGATCAGTGCGTGTGTCGATCCAAGCAGGAGTGGTTTCGTTTGAGAGGGCTTATTTTGCAAAAATAGACTATGGAGAGCACGTTAATTTAGTAACAATTTCTTTGATAGCCAAAAATGTCTTCTTGAATGTTTTGAATGGTTTCGTTATTTGAGAGTCTATTTTAACGACTCCGAATACGAACATGGAGTCAAAGAAGATACTGTTCGAATTATATGCATTGGGAGCTAATTTCAATAAGAATTAGTACCCAGGGACCATCACTCAGGAAATTATAGAATAGTAATCAGGCAGGCTGAAGAGCAATATCAATCGAGGAAGTGCATGAGGTGATAGCACAACTAGATTTCTCCTCATTTTTGGTGTCCTCAGTGTAAATTTTCTGGTGATTCTTTAATTTTAGTTGGTAATCTTAATCAACCTAAAACTAATGACTTATGACTTTAATGTAAGGTTGATAGGGAACTTATCTTTACATTTGTAGGGAGATTGTATACGATTATTGTGTATATTATGATATTGTATATTGTATATCATAGATATTGAAGGTATTGTGGATATTATGATACGTGTATATTGATATTGTGACACTAACGATTGGGAAGGAATTGTTTTAGCACAATAACATGTTTGTCTACATCATTGTTTTTTTAAGGCACAAAAGGAAACAATTTACATTAGTCCCCATTCCCCATTTATGTCTTTACGACCCTTTCCCCTCAACGCCTCATCTCTTCACCTTCACTACTATCCATACCATATTCTTCTATATTAATGTTCGGCCATAAGCCGCCATCCTGATTGAGGTTTTTCTGGCTTTACTCAATTGCTTAAGGCGTACGCCGGGATGGCCCCTTGCTTTACACTCCCAGTCATAAATGTACAGTTTGTCCCCCCTTTAGTCTCTCTCCTTTCTTCTTTCTCGTTCGTATTTTCTACTTTATTTTCATTTATGATTCCCTTCTCTCAATTTTCTCTTCTCTTCCATTTCTATACCATAATGCTGTTCGGCCCTAAGCCGCCATCCTGATTGAGGTTTTCTGGGTTTACTTAATCGCGTAAGGCGTATGCCGGGATGGTCCCTAGTTTTGCACTCCCAGACGTAAATGTACAGATTTCCCTCCCCTCTTATATGTTACTACTCTGTATCAATGTAGACTCAGTGGTTAGGCGGAAGAGCAGACCCTATGGCCTGAGCCTCGCCATTAATAAAGACATTATTATTATTATTATTATTATTATTATTATTATTATTATTATTATTATTATTATTCACAGATAATCCGAGCTAGTAAATATTTTTAACATTTCAGTAGTCGCGCCTTATCTTAAAAGACAGTAGTTGCAGTAGCTTAAGCAATATTTGTTCGGTTTAACAAAGGGCAGTGGTGTTTGGTGAAATTGAAATTTTCCCAACGACGAAAGATTTTCCCGTTGGAACGGAAAGATTTCTCTATGAAACAAATTTGAATAAGACTACTAAATTTAATTTTACTCCGCTTTTTTCACGTTAACATACAAAAATTTCTGTTTTATTTGCAATAAAAAACTAGAAAATCTGGGCGGGAGTGTTTGAGAAATAAACCTATTCTAGCACTTTCTTCAGAGGCGCCACAGAACAAACTGCTAAGTGCACAGAACTAACTGGCAAAGTGCGACGCTCACTCAATGAGAATCACGCTGCCATCACGTGATTGTGAAACTCTAGGTCTCCTGCGCACCAAGAAAGGCTGATAATTTTCCTGAAAAGCATTCCACGACAGTAAGCTCGCGAACAGTTTCTTAAAACTGTAGTCAGAAAAGGTTAAAGAAGAATCAAGGTTTTAAGTAAAGCGTAAATGTAGGTTTCAGAAATTTCACGAAGTCCGAGGAGTCCCAGGGACTCCTCGTTGGTAGCTGAGGGATAAGTTATCCCGGATAACCTAAAGCATAACATTGTAATTTTTAGTTTACACAAACTCTTCGGGTTGTTAGGTCATCAAATCAAAGAGGTTCAAGAATGTTCAACTAATTCAGATCGCCCATGCAAAAAGGTAATTACATTTCTAACATTGTACCCCTAATTTGTATATAAGAATTTTTAAACAATAAATTATATGCCGTACATTTTCAAAAGCAATGTATTCATTTCAAAGGAATCTGTACAATCCAGTTTCATTTCTCCAAAGGTGGTCAGACTCGGGGATCACACTGTCATCGAGTCCTCCGACTACGAATGCGACGTAGTAGATGTTGATGTTTTCAAAACATCGGTGTTTTTATAGAAATATGGATTTTAAACATCGCAATTTTAAACCTGATGCCTTCAAACATCGATATTTTTAAACATCGATATTTTAAACTCGATGTTTTTAATCTCGATGTTTTGTGCCCCATGTTTTTAGATTTTCAATGTTTTGTTTCTGAATAAAAAAATCCCATAGTCAGAATTTTGTAAAAGTTAAAATATGAAATAATAACTGATGGTACTATTGTCTGTTTAAGTGTTTCAAACCAAACGAACGCTCTTTGTCTATTCTTCAACGAGAGTTCATTGTTCTTATTATATTTTTACCTTGTTATCAGTAACGTTTAGTTATCTAAACTAATATATAAAGACACAAGAGCGTTGCTTTACACTAGGATGAATGTACTGGACCAAACCAGTCTGAATGTACTGGACCAATATCGATTAAACTACAGTAAACCCATATTAACATGAATTCCAAGGGATCGAAATAATCGGAGTTCGTGTTATCCGAGAATTATTTTAAAGATTCAGTGCCAAAAGTAGCAAAAGAAACAGAGAAAGTGTGTGGTAGCAATGTCAAGAATTTTGTGAAGAAAGAAAATACAAATGAACAGCACAAACGACAAATGAAGAGATTGCACATATTTTAGACAATTAACTTGCGAAGATTAGATCGTAAAGAGTGCAAAGAATATGCTATCAAAAGTATGTAGAACGTTTCAACAAAAATTATTCAGGAAAATACTTTAATGTGCACCCACGTGTGTTCAATTCATTCACAACTGACGAATCCCGCTGTTAATTCAGCTTGTACATCTTGCATTTCAAATACTTCCACGGAATACCAAGACATGGAAAACACAACTTCCTACAAATTTCATAATTGTGTTTTTAATAAATGTTCTTGTAAGTAGCTTTGTTATAATTGTTTTTAAAGTTTTTTTACCATAAAATCGAAACATATTTGAAATCATTTTCTGTATTAAACTGTTATTCATATTTTACTTGATTATAGGTTATTCCAGGAGGCAGTGATAACTGGGAGCTGATTTAAAGTTTCACATATTCCAATAGCATTTTTGAGTAATATTTCTCTTTTTTTGTAATTCCTGTGATTTTATTTGTCCATTTCATTCATGTAATGTCTTCGTTCGTGAAATAGTCGTACTACATATCACTCGAAGGGCTGTGATATTACTTGCTGTGATAAATACCCCGCAATGCGGAGTACTTCAGCTAGTAAACTAATGACAACGGCCACTGTCAAATTAAAGTTTGTTGCTCCATAATTTAATGTCATACGTTACTAACCTTTAAAGCATCGATAAGTAAAAACATCGTGAATTTTTGGTGTAATTTGTTGTTGACATGGATGGTTTAGTTTTGGACATCGATAGTTTAATTTTGGTCATCGACTTTTTTTTAACATCGATGTTTTGTTATCGATGTCGCTTCACTATCTCCGACCGCTGACCGACAGACTTACGTGGCCCTGGATATCAACTGCTGTCGCTGCCGTGCCTATGAGAGAGTGGCCCTAGGATTCGAGTCCCAACGGCGGTAGGATTTTCGACACTTGCTCGATAGGCAGGTCGAATTCAGCCGCTGTCTGGAGAAGTCTAGCGGACGGCTTCTCTGATCAATAGTTTTCCGTGGTTTCTCCGATTGTATCGGGTATTCACCTGACAGTAGTACCCTAACAAACGGGTTACGGATCGCGCACTATTTTTCCCTCCTCTTCCTTGTCCTATCCTGACACCTTACTGACACACACACACTTACATGCGCTTCTCTACCATACTTTTCGGGAAACCAGTCGGGAGCTTAGAGCTTGTCCCGGCTGGGGCGGTGCTCCGCTGGTGGCAGATTCTTGGGGAAAACTTCGCTAGCGGACGGGAAGTTCGGCGCCGGATCTTGTCATCCAGAGGGGGAAGGTCACCGCCACCTCCCGATGAAAAAGCATGCACTACCCTTACGGGACCAATGACCTTAGTAGTTGACGCACCCGGAATAATTAATGAACCAATCAATCGGCCCACCGAGGCTCCCTCTCCGTGACACGGGCAGTCGTTGCGTGGCAAGCCGTTGGCGAAGCGAGCGGCGCGCTGCGCTGGGCGGCGGCTGGCTGGGCGCGGAGGGGCCGCCGCGAAAATGGCGGGCGGCGTGGCGGCGCGGAGGCGCGAACCGCGGGCCGCCATCCGCCGTTGGAACGGGAAACGGCATTCCGCGCGGGGCGGAGCCAGCCAGCGGAACGAGGGCCCCGCGCCGCCTGCAGCCACCGGCTCGCCAACACGTGACCCGCTACACTTAGGTGCACCAGCGGGGTCTCGTTTGCAATATTCTGGTCAAAATGAGGGGGAAAATGTACAGAGGAGAGTTAGACGGCCCCCATTTTAGGAACCTCGTAAATAATGTGCTATATAAGAAACGAAGCATGTGATAAAATGATTTCTAAGAGGTAAAAGTAATTTTGATATTGAGATTAGCGATTTTAAAGATGTTTATTGAATTTTTTAAAATGGCGTCTTCAACAGCGAGTAGCTTAATACATTTAACTTATTAATTTGAAGTCGCGGTTAATTTGAATTTGCATCGCAGAAGTAGTAATATGCAGAATAAGTAAGTGAAAAATCACTTTATTAGGAGGCGATGTATTATCAGTAAGACTTGTCATCATTGTGCCTTAAGAATTCTTCTTGGACTAGGAGAGGGAGGGATGTGCAGGGCAATTGTTCTGGTAATAATGAATCTCAGTTTGCGTCAGAATTGTGTTTTGTCGAGATGGCTGAATATCTTTTCATCTTCTTTTCACTGATCTAAGTCACGCACAATATTATACAACACATGTAATCTTAAATTAATAGTTTTTACATTAAACTAGCATCGTTGTTTAGATGTTTATTGAAAATGTTGAAAGTAATCAATTTGCTTTCAACAATTAACTATTTATGTTTTACTTACATATTTCAGGATCTCGGAACTGATTGAGGATTCGTCAGAAGCCTTATATGTGTTCCTGAGGTTTTGCCTGCCAACTTTCTACTCTTTTCAAACTTGTCTTGTGGAACACGCTGATAGACCAGATGCCGAAATATCATAACCCAGAGTAGATTTTTCACATCTCAATCTGACCAGTGGTGGCTCGTGCATAGTGGGGCAAATTTTACAATGCAATGTTTTAAAAACATAGATTTTTTGCCATCCATACTCTTGCATGTTTCTAAAGAGGAGAAAAGAAGTGAATTGCATAAACTGCTTCAAATGAAAGTCCAAAAAATTAGATTATATGCGTTGGCTTGCGATGAGGTTAGAGAGAAAGGCGTGTTCCCATGCCTTCTGTCTGTCCATATTGTAACATTACACCCGCCTTAGCCTGCTGCTGCATCGGCGTCTGACCATTTCCTTCCGGAGTGCGACATGATTTTCAGCCCATGACGCGTTCATATGGTTCGAAAGAAAGCAAATGAATGGCAATGCCAGGGAGTAGATCCTACCCTTTTGCCACATAGCGCCATTAAAAATCGTTTCATCTTGCCACAGGAACGCTAAAAAAAAGGGCGATTAACATACGAGAGGAAAGGCTGAGAGTTTCTCCTCAAATCAACTTCGGTTGATTTCGATCGTTTTGGCTCAAATTAAAAGCATGTGTACTTTAAAATTTGATCAAACTAAATTTCCCCAACGCTATCATCACAGCTATCAGAACAAATATTTATTTTTCTAATTACATCCAGAAGAATAAAATAAGTGAGGACAACGTTCCTCGCTCCCCTTCCCGAGAAACCATGGAGTAATGTATCATGCATTATAATACAGCGTGCCAGGAAAGTCTCTCCGCAATAACATCTTAGTGCGTGCAACAAAAAATATGTTGGTAGCAGCGTGTAACAAAAGAAAACGAAAATACCGCACTCACCACAATTATAACAGACGCTAGAAGAATTGAAACCTTCACTTATTTCCCATCGCTATGTTTGCTACCAATTTGAATGCAATTTTTAATAGGGGACCCTGACTCGGCCCTGTGCAAAGAGACTTTCCTGGCGCACTATAAAAGGATGAATGCAATCACGTTTTTTTTTCAAGAAACCTTCCTCACTGACACTCTGGGTTACGCGGCTGATCTTGGAAGTTCCACCCAATCGATGCGACGTGGCGGCGGGAGCCGGCAGTGGCGAGATTAGCGCCGCTTAATAACGAAGCGCGGCTTTGATGGAGAACTCGCGGCTGCTGACGTAATTGATGAGCGGCTCTCGCGGCGGAGAACAATGGCGGTCGTCACAGGAGCCATTGTGTGCTCGTCAAGTTCCGGGGCGGGGCAGGGCGGGGCGGCGTGGCGGTGGCGAAGGTCGGGGTGCGCATGAGGCGGGGAGGGGAGGGAGGGGAGGGGAGGAGGTGGTGGCGAGAGGCGCTGGCACCTCGGAGCGCGGCGGGGCTCGTATTTTCGTCACCTTTTAAAACGTCTATTTCTGGGGAGACGATCACTGGCCGAGTGACTGCGCCGTACAATGGTCGCTCACAAGCTCTTTCTCCTGGGGGACCATCTGAAGCAGTCAAGCGGCCTTGGGGTGCACTGGCTATCCGATGTGAAGTTTTAAGAATTTGTCGTCCATTACACTAGAGAGGGCTAACTCTTTTTAAGTAGTGCAGCTTTTATTGCGTTTATCTTAATTGCGAATTTAGTTGTGGTTGTTTACACCACCATGACTACAGTTGATTAAGTTAGATTCGCAACGGTCAGCGACCTAATTTTTTTCTTGCTTCTTTATAGGTGTTAGGATTGAGGCAATTCTTCGCTTCTCATTTCTTCTAAAACATCGGCTCTCATTGGTTCAAAGAGCTCAGTGAGACAATTAATATGAAATTTCACTAGGACTGATCTACACAGTTGCAGGATGAATGCACATAAATTGTAAATCACCCACTTAAAGTGAGACAATAACATACGTACCCTGGATGATCCTAGTCACAGGTGTTCAGATCTTGAATATACATGTCGTTGGATACGTCTATAAGTATTGAGGTTCTAGTTTTTAATATATTTAAATACTAAATCCTTTAATGAGTTTTGCGTCCCTCATATTAAACGTTATTTTCGAATTCAAATTTATGGAAACGGATTTTTTTTAGAAGGAGCGGAAATGTCGTTCATTTTGACAGATTTCCGGATAAAATCTACCTTAAAAATGAAGCTTAATGTGACAGATTCACAACTTCGTTCCTTCCAGTTTGAGGAGCACCCGACGTTTTGAGTTGTATGAATAACGCGGAAATTAGTTAAGAAATTGTAAGGATTACATTTATTACTAAAATTCTGAATCATTTTGAATTAAATTTCAATAAGAAAAACAACTGGAAATAGACTTCGCACTTAAAATTGAATTTGTGTCAAAGAGATAATATACAATCGCTTGCATATTGTAGCAAAAAATATAAGATAAATACATGCTACCGTAAGTGTGATCATGTGAGATCAAGGCACGTCATGTAACCATACTCAAGACATTCCCTTGTGAAAATAATTTCAGCATACATATTTCAATCAGCAGAATCATTGATAGCTAGTGTGATCCAAAGTCAATAATTATCCTTTCCTTTCAATTAAATTTTTCCTTTGTATTTTCACAGCAAATAATCGCAAAGGGTGTCATATCTTTTCTGTAAGTTGCAGTTTTACTTTGCTTTATTTTTAGTATCGGCTGTCGAATAAGTTACTAGGAATAAACAATAAACGTTGTCTCTATCACGCGTCCTTTCAACCTTTCTTTGAATTTTCTTACTTCTCTAGTGAACAAATTCTTATAATTATTTCTCTACTTGTTTGCGATGAAATAAAACATCAATTTTATAAATTATTTATAATTAAATAGTTTAGAACGTAATTTATTTTACAAGAATTTATAACTTTCTCATATATCTTACTATTTAACGATGTTGTTGGAAAAAAAACTTTTCTTGCGGGTAATTTATGAGATAGCGTCAACCTGCAATAAACAGAGGAACTCTATGCTGAGGGAGACATAATTAAGTTTCCAGAGAAGGGTTCATTTCTGTTCTGTTCTGGAAGGTAGACGTAATTCTGTTCAAGAAGCATATAGAAAAATCAGACCCTGACAGCCGTCAGTGAGTCAGGCAACGGTCAGGTCTAAGAAATCGCCTATCTTCTTTGGCACTGTACTGTTGCTGTTGGGTTGCCGCTCTCTGGACTGCTATCTTCAGTGGTGGATGTCTTCTGCGGTGAACCACGCGGTCGCGGTCGACTGCTCTCAATGCGTCGCTGTCGGGGAGAGGTTGCTTTCCGAATACCTGCTGCTTTCATTCAGTGTGCGCCTTCAGTCATTCGGCCACCGTCTGGTAAAGAGCGCTTTTAAGGGGTGACTAACTCCGCTTAGAAAGACGTCAATAGGTTAGCTCTACAGCTCTCAATGGGTACGTTGAAGTGGTGTTTGTTCTGAGTTCTTAGGGGAGTTGCGGTTCCGGCAAATGTGAAATTACATTTATATTAAAATATTTTTAGGAATCTCCCGAGACTATGAAATTAATCGAAGGTTCTCGCTTCGCAGAGAGGGAACGACAAATAAATTAATGAGAATGAGAGAGGAGATATAGAGATGAAGAAAGATGTAAAATGTGAAAAGAGAGGATAAGTGTATGAAACAGTGATAATATTTGTTGTTTTATACAGGTCTCTTTTTAATACAAAGTAATTTTTGGTAGAATATATTTAATAAAAAATATTTTAGTCATTAAAATATAAGATATTCTTTATGAGTAAAAGTGTTTTGATCTGGACACCACGATAAGTGCTAAAGGTTTCGTTTTGTCGGCCGGACAAAATAAGTATAGACCACCAAACTATTTTCCACCATACTCAAGGCAAACAGTTAACGTGGTATGGCCATATCAGACGAATGGGAGAGGAAAGGATACCGAGAAATATTTTTCTTTACCAGCCAGTTAGGCGGAGAAGG
>BLKR01005455.1:0-80552 GCA_011170035.1 Teleogryllus occipitalis
GAGCCTCGGATTCACTCCAGCTGAATTAGTGTATGGGAGGAACCTCAGAACTCCCATAACATTATTATATGAACACCTTGCAGGCGAGGACGATGAGGAAGAAAATTCCGTCGTCGAATATGTGTTCAAGCTAATAAATAGGCTTCAGAAATCTCGCGAATTAGCTCACGAGAAGCTTGTTAACGAGCAGGAGGAAAGAAAAACGTGGTACGATCGGCGAGCCGTACACAGAGAATTCGCGCCGGGCGACCGGGTGCTGGTGTTGGCCCCGAATCGCACAAAAAAGTTATCTGTTCAATGGATAGGACCGGGAGAAGTAGTAGAGAAAAAAGCGGACACGAACTACTCCGTCCGAATGCCTGGGAAAAAGGAAGAGCGTATCTACCACATTAACATGTTGAAAGCGTACGTGCAACGTACCGAATATCTGAATTATGTAGCAGATCGCAGCTCAAACTTTGAAGTGGAGGAAGACGAGCTGGATAAGTACGCTATTAACCTTGATAGTGCCGACTTCGATGCGGAAGCTATGCTCGAAGGAACAGAAGTCGAAGACGAGTTCCGCGACAAACTGCTCAAATTAATTGTAAAGTACAAGCATATATTTTCAGACAGACCAGGGTTGACGGATGTCGTCACCATGGACATTGAATTGACAGACGAGTCGAAAAAGATAAGAAGTGCGCCTTATCGAATGTCGCCGCGTCAATCAAAAATTTTGCAGGAAGAAATCGCGAAGATGTTACGGGATAACATAATCGAAATAGGCGACTCTGATTATGCTTCCCCTATGATTCTTGTAGAGGCGCCGGGACGAAAACCAAGACCGTGCGTAGATTATCGCAAGCTAAACCAAATTATAAAATAAGAATATTTTCCGTTGCCGAACATGGAGGAGAGGATAGAAGCAGTAGCGGCAGCTAAGATTATTACTACATTGGATTTAGCAAAATTTTATCATCAGATACCGCTCACTCCGAGAGCGCAAAGATATGCGGCTTTCTGTACAAGCTTTGGCACGTATAGGCCATTAAGATTGCCCTTCGGGCTAAAAAATGCACCTTTTCAGTGTAGTAGGATGATGGCAGCTTTATTAGCGGGATGTGCAGAATTTGCAGTCCCATACTTGGATGACATCGCCATTTATAGCGACACATGGCAAGAACACCTTAGACATTTAGAGCAGGTGTTTCTAATATTAGAGAAAGCGAAGTTGCATGTGCAGCCAAGCAAGTGTAAATACGCGCGTAAGAATGTGCAATACCTAGGCTACATGGTTGGTAGTGGCATGATGCGGCCGGTAGAGGCCAAAGTAAAAACTGTTAAAGAGCACCCCGTACCTCAAACGAAAAAGCAAGTGCGTGCTTTTCTCGGATTAACGGGTTACTACAGGAAATTTATTCCCGATTATGCGGGTATATCAGCGCCATTAACGGACTTATTGCGAGGTCGCGAACGGCAAGGCAGGGTAACGTGGACGCCAGCATGCGAGATGGCATTCGAGAAACTGAGAAACGCTCTCTGTCACGAACCCGTCCTTCACGCGCCAGATTTTAATAAGGATTTTATAGTGCAGTGTGATGCGTCAAAAGAGGTATTGGCATCATTTTGGCACAGTATAATGATAGAGGAGAAGAAAAACCGGTGTTATACTTAAGTCGTAAATTCACAGATTCGGAATTATTACGATGTACAACAGAACAGGAGTGCACAGCCATAATATGGGCATTGCAGAAACTAAAGTACTATTTGGATGGAAATGCAAAAATTAAAGTGGAAACAGACCACAACCCATTAGTATGGCTAAATAATTGTTCAAGTAAAAACCCGAGATTGATGCGTTGGTCATTAATGATCCAAGCATACAATTTAGAAATTATTCATAAAAGGGGTAAGGATCACGTAAATGCTGATGCCTTAAGCCGTATGTTTTACTGATACATAGAACCTGAACTGAACTGGGAATGCGGAGGGCTACACTGAACCGAATCACTTGATTGCATTGTATAAAATCAAGACAAGAGAAGAATCACTGTATATATGTAACAAATTGTTGAAAGTGTATTGTTTGTGTATTCTGTTTGTTTCATGTGTGTCTTATGTATGTGCAATTATGGGTACAAAGTGAAGCTCTGAAGGCATTGTTGGTTCTGGGGGTATCAGGGAAAGTATCACATCATTTGATTGTGAATACTACGGAGGTAATTGCAGCAGACTGTATGTAATTTAAGATTGTAGAAAATTGTATATATTAGAATGAAAGGAGGTACGTGAAGTAGGTTAGTTATTTATATTAGCTAGATTTTGATAAAAAAAAAATTGTTGTAAATATAGAGTAGGTTAGAGAGATCAATAGAGTGTGAGCCCAATGGCCAGGTAAATGGTATAATCATATCCAGATCCACAAATCTAGTTGCGGGACGAATTTTTTATTGTAGTTATATCCTGCATAAAAAATTCAAAATAGGGTATGGAGAAGTATGTAACGTATTGTAGGACTACAGTTAGCAACCGCCACAAAGGGCGGCGGCAGAGGATTAGACGCCAGGGGCCAGGCAGGATGTGACACGCCGAGGTATTCTGGGAAATCCTAAGGGCTAGGGAAAGGGATGCCCAAAGTACGGGACAGCGCATTTTTGCCGCGTGCCGCGTGTCAAATTCTTGGAATCCAGGGAAATGGATGTCCAAAAAATGCCTGGCAAAGCGGTCAGTGTGGGCCGTGTGCAAAACCCAGTGACGTTTCAGGTCACGTGGGTGGGGGCTATATAAGAGCGGACGCAGAGCGCGGGGGTGGGGTTGGTTGAGCTGAGAGGGAACCCTCGTGCGAACGCACAAAAACTTGCGCCCAGGGCGGTGCGGAGCCGAGCTAGGCTCGTGCGGCAAACCATGTGTTGGGACGCCGTTGTGGACTATATCCACGGGTGACAAGAGTCGCCGGAGCTGTCTGCTGTGTGCGGGAGGCTCGCTGAGGAGTGGCGCGGGCCACGAGTCAGTTATTCATTTTTAAGGATCGCTCCTGCGATCAGGAAAGTAAAGATCTACCAGAGCTGTAACTTAAAGTAGTACTGTACATATTGTGAATAAACCGTACATATTTATCATTGAAGCTCGTGTCTGTGATTATTGTGTATTCCCACGACGTCACACAAGTTAAAGTGGAATTTTCACCCTTGTAGTGTTACTTCGTTTCGAAAGCTGTGTGCTTGTTTCCTTCCAGAGAGGTGAAGTCTTTCCACGATATCCTTCTTATTAATAGCTTGCGCGCGCCTCTATGTAATTATGCATTAGTTCTGGAAAAAAGATAGCCTCTCTATGTACACATATTTTGTGTACCCTTGCTATTTATACTGTATTTTAATAGTTACTTATGCACTAAGGGCTTTACAAGGGTTCTAATGATAGAACAGCGACAAAAGGCCCGTGATCATTAGAAACAGTTAACGTCCGTGGTAAATACATGATTTTATTTTTTCATAACTTTAATTGTTATTATTTACTAATTAACTAGTTGTTAACTTGACTCGGTTTGTCATTTCATATTTCCCTCTGATAATTCCCTCCGTAAGAAAACATGTGAATTCAACTGTTTTCATATTTCCCTCGATCAACACCACGATCCTCTCGATCGAGGCAAGTTATGCAGTGAATATCGAGCTCCGTATCGAAGGCAATAAAATGCAATAATGTATCAGTAAAAAATAATTTTATAGTATTTTTGGTTTTATGTTTGAAATGTGCCTGACGATGGAAGCACATCTGCTTTCGAAACGTAGTAATTTTACAAAAGAATAAACATTCTACTACAACTTGTGAAGTTATCATTTACTATTCACAATTCGTCCTGACTGTCCTTAATTGAAAGTAATCGGCACATAAAATAAACATTACTTGGTCTCATTTCATAAGTTATTTGATAAATAAGTTACCAAATTTTAATTTTAATTTTTATACATTAGCAAAGGTTATAGTTTCCTTCAATATTCATCTTCATTACATATAACCAATATTAATAAGTTATCCCATACGATCAAAATGCTTAGAGTCCCATAAGATTTATTATTTAGCCTTGGATGAGTTGATGTGTAGAAGAAGCCGGAATCTTAACGCCGCCGACCCATTATTAGCAGTCTTACCGACTGGACAGAATGCTTACATTATGAGAGCTGAGTAACCTCACACGTTGCGGTGTCGTGAGCGAATCCACCTCCCGCATGCCCCTCTCCGACCTCCTCGTGGCCACTGCTTCCTCAGAGGCGCCAAAAGGACGTGGCAATTGACGGCAGCCTGTCAGTGATTGAATTTCCACGCGGGGCGATCGCGGTGATGCTCCGCCCGTGGTAAGTAATTGTGGGTGATCCGTCGATAGGGCGCGTGGGTGGCGGCGAGGCGCGCGTGCCCTCTGAACCGACGCACCCTCCTCGCCCGCGGCCACCCGCAGCCTCCCTCCCCTGCGTCTCTCGCCCCCGCCTTCTCTCCGCTCCGCCCTCGTCTTTGACACGGGGCGGCCGGCTAGGGAAGCCACGTTTCGTAATTGTACTAATAGCTTAAGTTGCACCTTGGATGACCCTTGTGTGCGAAGAGTTAACCTTCGCCAATTATATCTGACATTACCCAAGGCGTATGCACTCCTCACACGTCGGAAAGTTTCGTTCCAGCCAATCATGGCATGTGTTTACCGAAACGGTAGGTGTGTAGGCTGAGAAGGTTTCGCATCGGGTGATTACTTTCCATTCACAAATGGCTCTTACGGGTGCTTTTTTCTAAGAAGAAAATCGTCTTTGCTAAAGAGTGTAATGATCACGTGTAAGGTTCGGCTACGATCCCGGATTCTGTGATGCACGCGACTGACAGCGTGGGCGTTTAGGACGGTCTACAATTAAGTTTCCGCATGCTGGCCTCAAAAGACGCTGTATTCTTGTAATTACATGCGTTCTCCGAATGATAATGACGCCGAAGTCGGTAGCCATTTACCATGCCCGACGGTTAATGTAAGAAAAGACCAAAGGAGCGGAAACAAGCCAACCAAAAAAAGGCGCTTGCGAAAGATTGATGGTAGAAGTATTAGTAATCCTTTGTGTGCAAGCTGGTGGTTATATTCTCGCTCGGAGAGTCCGTGGGGGTCAACGCGTCGGTGACCTTTCACCCGCGATACAATGGCCCCCTCGACGCACAGGCGGCGCTCCGCGCACCTCGCTTCCGCGGCCACCCCCACCCCGCCCACGCCGCCACCCACGCAACCCGCGAGCGCGCCTACCTCCGCTGGCGAGGAGATGTGCCTTCAAATGGGATGCCCAGTCCACCTATGTCAGCCATTTTTCTTTAACTTGATCAAAATATAACTCGGATTATAAATACCACCAAGGAATCAAAGACAAACCATTGTTATTTATAACGTATATCAAAATGTATAGATAGGAAATGCATAATCTCGAAACCATAATCAAATTACAGAAAACAGTTACCATTAATATGTAAAATATTTTAAGTAATAAAATATATGGGGTGAATGAGATATCAACCACAATAGTATACAATGTAATTTTAATGTGATTACATGTAGTCAGACATGTGTTTCGGGAACACTCTTCCCATCATTTCATCTTTATAAAAGATGGTAGTATATTTCTACAATGTCTTCCGTTTCTCTTTATTACCAGAACTATCTTTCTTCTCGCCGTTATTTACCAACCCCACGGTTGGTTGAAAGAAACCGCAGATGTGCAGGCTCTCGGCTGGTTTACGATTTACGTCATTTCCCTTCGTCATGCATATGTATATGCATGTTTATATGTTTGTTTTCTATATGTGCACGTATCAGAGGTGTGTTAAATATTAATCTCTAGAATAAAACATTGCTAATCTCTTTGTCAAAATTCAACACGCAAATACTCGAAATTTAATTGGGATAACATGAATTTGGAGGAGGCAGTTAGAAAAGCATGTATTAATTTTAAAAAGAAATAAGTCAACTAACCATTGATGTCGTCTGTCGAGTGATTCTTAAAGTAATTACATTCTTCATTGCTTTCAATGCTTTATTGCAATACTATTCGGGCAATACTACTCCGACTACTCGGAAATCGAATACCTAATGCCAAGACTACGCAAAAAGTAACCTACGAGCGAAACGACAAACGATTCTGCTCTTCGATTTCGTTATCGGTTGGTTTCTTCTTGCACTCCATTAACGATTTGTTTTTGCTAGAAAAGAATTGCCAATGATCATTTACGTTGCAAAGAACTCCGTAAGTTTAACTATAATAGCAGATAGCAACAAAATACTTTCTCTTCTTCACTCTTAAATACCAGGGGGCGCTGACCTTTACGTTTCTAATTTATTGTGAGAATTGTGTCGTCAGTATGTAGTCAGTGAGGAAATAACACCTAGAACTCAGTTTCTCTGGGATTTATAATAATTTATTAGTTATTTGAGACGATAAATGCTATGATAACTTAACACTTCTTCTTTTACTTCGTCTACTTCTTTTCGAGAATGATGTGAGATAACAATAATCGCTATTAATCAGTGCGATATTTAGTTACTATCCTAATTTTTCGCAATTCGCATCAATCTGGAGTACCTCGACTTCCAGGAAGTACTTCTCTCGTCAAGAGTAAAACGCGTACGTCGAAAACTGGAACAATATGATACCGAGCGAGATAACCACCTTTCTTGATAATAATCTCCCGAAAATGACTCCAATCACAGAAAGAAAAATCGACTGCGCCACTAATTTAATGTGATTATACGTGAATAAATACATTTACTGCATGTTTTGAAAAACATATTTCTTTTATTTGTTTACATTCGCCCTTTTTCCTAAGGTTTATTTCCACTCTCCTGGAAATTGTAGAATTGGCGTAATTTCAGAAATTCGCAGTTCTCGATGAGATGAAACTAAAACAACGTAAAACAGCACATCAAACACACCAATACCCGAATATGTAAGCAAAAAATGATATATAATAGTTCTTCAGTGAGTATTTTTTAAAGATAATCACATGAAAATTCTTTTTCTGGAGGGACTCTACGCCGATTTAAACGTAATGGCACTTCAAGATCACCAGCCCGAAGGCGATGGGGGACATTGTCATTCAATTGGGATCTCTAATATTAAAAATTTAAGTCGTAACGAAGATTTCAATTCCGTAACAATGTGGCCCTTTGCTGTACGCTCGTGACCTTGAAGTGACCTCGAGCTGTACGCTCGTGACCTTGAAGTGCCACTATATTTAAATTGAAGTATAGATGGCACATGATTCTACATAAAGTAAAGGAAGTGGAGATTGTTCATGTTGTAGATGCGCATGATCGTATTTTTCCTACCTTCTGAGAAGGCCAAGTTACAACATCATTGCCACTGCAGTGTTCCTGACAGAGATATCTTTAGGTTCGAGTCCCGAAAATTGTGTATTTTCGAGAGTTGTTGTACAAGTTGAATTCAGGCATAATTCTACCGGCTGGCCGCTCTTATCGGTAGATTTCCGTGGATTCTCCGAACAATAAAATGGGAATGCTGGAATAGTACCCATTAACAAACGGGCAACGGACCGCGCGATCTTTCCTTCATCTTTGTCCCTTCACACACGCACTACACTAACACATATGCTGAGAGTGGGCTGTGGAGAGTGAAGTTTGACAATGAACAAGGGAAGTCGAGCTTTGCTAAAATCTTTCTCTTTTGAACGTAATGCTTAATAACACAGGAGATACACGTTCCGCGGTTGTGGCGTGTATCTGTGATAGACATAACCGTTATGACAGCTTGTTGAAAACGGGTGTATCATGGAGAGTCAGTGAACATTACACTCACAGTGACCACCATGCTGTTTTCTTCTAGGTGAAATCTCAAACCAAATAGGGAAATGTACCGGGATGTCAGGTAAGGGGATGGAAGAGTAAGCGTTTGAGGAGGCAGTATTCCGTATTTATTTGGATAATTTTACACCACCGAAGAGAACAGAAACAAACTGTCTAAATTACGTTGAGTTGGTTAACCACAGCTTATGATGACGCTATTCTTAGATGAAGAACCACCCACCGACCTCTACCAGTTTACTGATAGAACTTGTGGAAGACAGCCCAACTGCGTCGACACTGCCTTCTAATCAGGAGACTGTACCAGCGGGAGATTGTACAATCGGAGACTGTACAATCGCAAGAGCAGTATAAACTAGTCAGGAACAAGGTGAAGATCACAGACCAGGAAAGTAAGCGCACTGTCACTAAAATCCTACGCGATGAAGTAAATAAAGATGTATGGGATAGGCCATACAAGACGGACACGGACAAGTTTAGGTCACATTGTCACAAACTCATTCTTCAACCTACCCTAATTTTTTATTTTAGAATTGTTTCCACTCCATTCCGGCAAGCTGACGAACATTATAATTCCACTTTACCCAAACTTGATACCGCCAGTCACTAAGCATGAGCTAGTGTATGGAATCAGAAGAATTGGTAGCATCTTGATGCTAGGAGTCTTGGCTCCGGGACCAGTATTCCGAACATTGCTCTCAAGACATCCGCTCATAATGAAATCTTTTCGGATCTCTACAATTCATACCCGAGAGAAGGGATTTTTCTCGAGAGATGGAAAAAATAATTGTCTTTTCATCCAAAGGGGAAAACTTCCGAAATACTGTCGTCTTACGGAGCACTGCGTATGCTCGATAGAGCTCGTAAAGTTCTTGAAGATATTATAAGCACCAGATTGGAAAAAGCTGCATAGAAAGCAAGAGGACTGTCAGAAAAGCAGCATAGCTTCCGTAACTCTTGACAGTCGGCACGCTGTCCAGCTTGTCGTCGACCCTGCCCGACCCGCCATTAGAGCGAAACAGGTGGAAAATATTTCCAAAATAGTACTGTTAAGTGGTAACATTGGACATTAAACATGCCTTTAATTCGGCAAGCTAGAGTGACGTTCGTAAGACCCTCCAACGAATAAATGTACCTACGTACTTGAGGATAGTGACTGAATACCTCAATCACAGAATACAAGTGTATAATACGATGATGGACCGAAGGTACTCATCAATCCGGCGTTCCACAAGATTCAGTACCAGTATTGCAAGAGGCAACCCATCACTCCTGTGGACTATTATATGACGAGATCTTAAGACTCCCCCTCTCAGAAAGAACTAAGCTCATTGGCTTCGCAGACAAAATTGACATCATCGTCGATGCGAAACTTAAAAAGATGGTATGTATCTACAACGAAGCCATTGCCATTGTCAGTCGATGGTGGAAATACACAGGATTGCAGCTTGCCGAACAAATGTTGAAAAAAATTCGTGACGAGCAGGAAGAGAAGAGAATCCATCATACTTAAGGTCGGTGTTCACCAAAAATTGTGATCAATTATCAAGTCTGTGTCCTAATGATCGATACAAGCTTATCATTTAGAGACCACCTGGATTATGCCAGCAAGAAGGCAGCAGTAGTCAATGCAGCTCGAGGCTAATTCCAGGTAGCAAGAGCTTCGTACGAGGTATTGGGTAGGCTATCTTCTCTCAGGTCAGCGGGTGCATTACACTCTCTATCAAGTGAAACACTATGTGTCACTATAGAGATGCTTCCTAATGATGTTGTGACTCTTTAACGACGGAAGCGTTATGGTAAGGGAGACGAGATACATGACTGCTAGGTACCATTAGAGGAATGGGAGCAATGGTGGGACACTTCCTCAAAGAAAAGGTGGACTTACCGCCTGATTTTTTCGGTTGAATCAATTGGAAGCACGGGAAGTAGATTTTTATCTCACACAGTTTTTGAAGGGTTATGGCTGCTTTAGAGCCTACTTCCACAAGTTCAAACTGGAAGTTGCTTCGTACCATCCACTGTGTTAACCTGCCATCTAGGACACCATCATTTTGAGAGCCCACGTTTCCACTCTCAACGACGACTCTTCATTGAGATGCTTGGAATTGGCCCGATGACTCCCAAAAGCCTAGTCGTGAGTATGCTTGCCTCTGAAAGTAGTTGGAAGGCGTTGCGTGATTTTTGACGCCTAGTACTGCTAGATTTAAGGCGACCGGAGAAAGAAAAGAGGAAAATCTTGATACCAGTCGATGACAACCAAGATAGAATAGATATCTCGTGTGACTGAGTCACTTTTCCACTCCCCGCGCTATTATGCCTTTCGGAGGTTCCGCAGGTGGGATGGAAGGAAAAGGAGGTTTGGTTTTGGTTAGTAAAAATCTCTCACGTTGGGTAGTACGGACTGCCAAGTATTTTTGAAGATTTCCACTTACCCTCGTAACAATCCACACAAGCTAGGAGGCTAGTCGGGAGCTTAGATCTTATCTCCAACCGAGGATATACTTGAAGGAAGAAACTTCCGCCAGCCGTTGGTCGACGCCGGGACTAAACTTTTAGTGGGGAGGAACACTGCCACCTTCGAGTAACATTCTGCACTGCACTCCAGGTCGCCTGCACATGCTAATGACCAAGGTAATTACTGTTATTATATTTGTAAACTCGAATGTCGTGAGACTTTAATGTGTTTACAAAATGCAACAATGTAACAATGTTCTTCTGCGTTTCCAGGGTTCCTGCTGTTTATTGATTCTAGTTCCAGAAGAGAATGATTGCTGATCGAATTGTACTGCTACAGAAGTATTCATCTTATATTATTCAACTTGATAGGAAACTATTATTAAAAATTACCCTCAAGTATTGATTTAATTATAACAACTAACAATTAACAGCCCCGGAAACACTAAATACTCATAGTATAGTAATTCTTTGTTATCCTTCCTCTGTGATGCAGAGTCACGGTTCTAAAGCTCACTGTGCCTTCCCAGCTCTTTCCCTGAGGTCTTTTAAATCGATGGAGGAATATCAGTTTTGGAGAAAATCGGCAGAACGGTTTTTGCGCTAGCTAACAGACAAAAGGGACAGGCGTGAAACCGGGAGGCTCGTGCTTCGCAATATTAATCCATGACCGCTTTTAAGAGCGCTCCATAATAGCGTGACGTCATGCCGGTGCGTTGCCTGGCTTTCAACGAGATCCTAGAGACAGTGCTGGGCGGCCGCTCTTTGATTTCCAAGTGATTTCGTATTCGATATTACTGCAATATATCGATTAGTTAATGACATTAAAGAGAAAATATATTATTATTATTATTATTATTATTATTATTATTATTATTATTATTATTATTATTATTAATACAGACTACTTTACGATGATCTGGGGCCGGTGCAACATGTGCAAGCATGTGCCGCCACTTTTCGAAAATCAACTTCGTCTCTCTTTCTACCCCACACCCACCATATAAAGAAGGTCTATTTTCTCTGTATGTGAAATAATTTAGAATATTAACTTTTTTTAACATTGTTCAGATGTGTTTCCGTATACACGCTATATCAATTTTTTGGTCATGTAGAAAATGTTTGAATTCATTTATTTGACGAAATAGTCCGTTGGGATTCCAGTTTAATAATTTTATTTTATGGTGATCCATTATTGATTATTCTTGGCAGTATTTCTATTATTAATTGCTGAATTTGTGGAATTAATATATTTAAAATCTGAGTTGTTACACTTGGAATATATTTATTAAAATCTATTGTAGTAGGTGGGGATGGAACAAAGTTATTTTCAAGATACGTTTGTGAATTCCTTGAGAGTGATGGTAGACGGGGGAAATTCTGTACATTATTAATCAGAAGAGGAGGGGAAGAAAATGAGGGTGGAGTTTTGGAATTTCTAGTTGGTCTTTGGTAGTATTGATGTTGATTTTGAAGGGGGTTGAAAATTAAAGGATTTTGGACTGTATTCCCAATTGGATTTGATCTAGATTTTGAATTAGTATTTTTGAAGAATCTACGTCCTCTATAATTCGCTTTGTGATTTTCAAGACTGTTCACACATTGAGGTAGAGAACTTTTAGTTTTTTTACATTTAGTATAATGATGTTTTTTTATATATCTAACACATCTTGGTTCCAGTTTACAGTTTGCTTGTGTATGATTAAATAACTGACAATTTGTACATTGAATTGGTGAGATTTTGTTTCGAAATTCGACTTTTATAACATTAAATAGTTTTCTTAATTTGATCATCTCCCTACTCTGATCACTGTCTAAGAGTTCCACTGCACACATTTCTAAGGCTTCTCTTTTTTCCCCAGTGAGTCTGTAATCAGTATTTACTGAGAATGTTTGACCTAATTCTAACTTAATTTCTTCATTAGTATACGAAGTTGGTATGTCGTAAATAATAGCTGAAGGTACTCTTTTTGTTGGATCCCTATAAGTAAAATAATGAATGTTACTTAGGTCACAATGTTTTCTGTATTTTCTGTAGTCTTCTATTGTTTGGAAAAAATATAGAAACATAGTCGTTTTTAATTTTAGTACTAAACTCATTATTTACTATTTGCTTAATTTCTAAGATAAATGAGTTGAAATTTCTTAGGGGACCTGAAGTTTTACTAATATTTATTGGGGGTATTTTTGCTGGTTCTAGGTTCGGAATAGTACTATCAGATTCATCTGTAACTTCGTGGAGTACTTGAAACGGGTTATCAGTGGGAATGTTGTATACGGGAGGTGAATCTTGCGATCTGGCACTTTCTTCACTGCTCATACCTCGTTTATGTTTTGAAATATTATAATCGCTTTCATGGGAACTTTCAATTTGATGAGATACACTATTTTGGGTAGGATTTTGTAATTCACTTGGAACGTCCATTGGACAGTTTGGATTTTGAGAAGGATTTTGCTGAAGTACCCGTTGAAGTTCTTGCGACTGAAATAGTAGAAATAGTATTTCATGTTCCAAGGCTTGAATTTTTGCTTCTGAAGATGTGATTACGTCAGTATTGTAATTAGGATTTTGAACCATGTTTAAATTTAAGTCGTTGCAGTTTGGAATAGGAACGCACTGGTGAGCAGTTAAAAGCGCCGACGAGATGGCCTCGGGTAACGATGGAGGGGGCTGCATTTGGGGAGACCAAGGTTCGCCCCTCCTATCAATACAAAGCCCTGAATCGGTGTTGTGAATCGACTGAATCGGTGAATCGACTGCCCTGAATCGGTGTTGTCCTGGTTTCTATGATACTTATCTTATATTCAGGACGTAGTCTTGAGAGGCAGCTATCTAGCTGGAGAAACGTCACAGGGCACCACGGGTTCAGTATTTGGTCCATTGCAGTTTTCGGTTTTCATTAATGACAAACACTGACATCTTGTGTATGTTGTGCGGAATGCAGACGAAAGGCGCATAGTCCAAGTCCGTGGCAGACCAGGGTATGAATATATTCGTACATTTTGAAATTAGGTACGCCAAAGCTATGACTGCCGTTGTCCGATTGAAATTGCGCAAGTTAGTGGTCAAAGGGCAAATGATGCGCGTCCGCTGGCAAAGAAGAGGGGTATTACTAAAAAAACTGAAGAGAATAGAGGAAAATAAAATCTTCGAACTGAGAAACATTTACTGATCAGCAGTGGGCATTATATCTGCATTTATCTATGTGTATTTGTTTCTGTATCTAAACATCAAATACTAACATATGTTTGTACATGGTTATAAAAAAGGAATCTATATTAATCGTATAAAGGTAACTTTATTTATTTGTAATATATTATTGTCAATAGGCCACATAAGAAAAAGTATTAATTACTTCTGCTTGCTCTAATGAAGTCAAATTTATTTGACGAAATGATTATTACGATTCCGTCTGAATGCAAAATATTCTACAATTCGATCCACTAGGTCATTTTCATCCCCCTATCAATGTTTTTTTAATTGGTTTGGTTCAATCAGCAGCCATTACATCACCATTTCGGATCATGAGGAATTCCAGTTACGGCACATAAAGTTTCCCAAGGGTGTGTTACATTTTCCAAAAAATCGTTAATTTAGATCGTAGATTAAAGATCTGTGACACCAACTTTGTTGAACGCGGTATATTAACAGAAATACGCGCAGTTCATCGCGGTCTGTGGTTGCTTAACCGGCCCACTGGCGGCGTATTGTGGTAGTGGGGAAGTGGAGTTTTTGGCTCCGTTTAGCGAAGCGTCGCGGCGGCCTTCTGGCTGTGGATGCGGCGTCGGCTCTCTGAAAAGTCGGGATCGTGAGGATCCAAATTGTGTAGATTTTGATGTAAATATTTTACAAAAAATATTCTGAATAAATAGTCATAAATGTCTTAATAACTCACTAATCATCCCCTTATCAATCACACTATCGACTTTACAAACTCGTGTAGTAATTTGAAGTCTAAAGCAAAGAAGGAAACACGAGGAAAACATGACTGGCATGAAGATACCATGTGCAGCGCAACATATGCTGGCCCCGCCTAGATGAAATCATACTGTTGAATACGAGCCTTTAATACTCGTAGTGTGAGGAAGTGAATATCTCATGGTATACGCAAAAATAACCAGGCCTTGATTCCGGCGGAATGCGCCGGAACGGCGTTTCGGTACCTCGAGAATAATTATTAAATTAGATAATAAATATGTAATATTTCCATTAAATTAATAATTAATTTGAGGAGCGTTCCGGGACCTAAAATTTTAGAAATCAAGCACTGAAATAACTATAGGTACGCAGCACCGATCTTCATACGATATTACACTGGATAAGCTATAACCCTGATTTCCTCTGAGAGGTACAACCAAGTTATGCAGATAGAGCAGGTCTCTCAAATTGAATTCAAAAACATTAAATATATGAAATTTCATTCTGCTTGATCCTGTAAAACAAAAACGAATATTCGAAATCTTATTTACATTAAAAATGTGTTTGAAAAATAAACATTGCTCTCATCAAATGTTAGAACAATTTAATAAGGAAGGTACGTCTCCGAATTTCTTGAATTTGCTTTATCATGGTATAAAATGCTGGGTTTTGGTGGGTGGAAAACGAATTCAAGATTACAATGATACTCCTCATTTCAGAAACTTATCATAATCATTTCGCCCAGTATAAGAAATAATTTGAACGAAAAAATATTTTTGTGAAAAATGGATAAATGAAATACATTTTTCTATCTTATATAAATGTAAGCGTGTGAATTCTCTTCTGCGAAGTTATCAAATTTTACACAAAAATACTGCGGATTCAGAGAGAAACTAGAGCATTTTTATATTAACGGTACCGGTTACGTAATACTGGACTATTGTAACTTCAATCCTACTAACACTTCAACAGTTTCTTAAAAAAACAGTTAACCAAACAACGTTTGAAATGTTTGGATTTTTTTAAAAAACGTGTATAGTTTAAGGAAATGCCTTTCCTCTATTTACTTTCTCGCATACTACTCTCGTTGTATCGAGAAGTGAAAAGTGCCGTTTTTCCAACAAAAAATCGTTTCAAGAATCTCTGATAATCAAAATGTTACTTCATTTTGCTTCTATCTGTACTAAATTACTTTTTCCAACATGTATTTCAGTTAGAATACATTGTCGCAATATGGTATTCCGACCCTCGCGACACGCCGCCTCGGTTAGATGACCATTGTTCGTCACTTGCTGACGTCGGCTGCCCGAGGATATAAAAAGCGCGAGCGTTTCGCAGCTCGCTCCTCTCTTTTCACCTGAGACGCCGGAGGAACCTGTCGCGCCGCCACCCACAGTTTAGAACATTGCCGACAGTTTAAAAACCTGGAAGGACAGTTTTCTAAATTGTGGATTCTCGCGAGACCTCCTACACTGGTTCCCTGTTACGTCAAGCGTTTCCGATCTACAGCAGTTTGAGGGTTCGCTTCAGGAACTGACGACCAATTCGGAAAACTAATTTGGCGTCTTCTACAAGAACTTGCTTTATACCTCTCTCACCCTCCAACACCACGAGATGTTATCACGTACCTGTCAGTCTCTGGAAATTCTCAGTAACTCCACCGTTGCTACGTTCCGTCAAGTGCAGTCAGAACTCCGTGACATCGAAATCGCATCAACTATCTATTACCTTCTTACCGCTACCTACGTGGCCTCCCCAAAGAGGTGTGGACAAAATCATCCTGGGAATTAGAACTGCGGAGGCTGGACATTAGTTCCAGGACGTTTTACTCTAAGGGGTGTTTTTAACCTCCCCCCCCCCCCCAAACAAAGGATTTAATTTTTTTCACTCCGTCCTCGATGTTTAAAAATCTGAAAAAAAAAATATGTTGTAGAATGTTATGAGACCCATTTTAGGGGAAAATTGAGACAGTACTCCAACGTTATTACATCGAACCTGGAATTTAAAAAAAATTCTATATGAATTTGGCGTCAAAATTTGTTGACAAAAATACCTTCAAATTGAACTATGTTTCCCCGTCTGTGCATTTTTTTCAGCCTGGTACACACAATAGATGCTGAGAAAAAAATTAATCATGCAAAACACGTTTCTCATTGTATCTATGCGATAGATTGCCCTAGGAGACTGATTTTTTGTGAATTTACGTCATTTTGTATTCTCTTTCATTGGAGGATCGCGATTATGGATTTGGTTTGGGGGCACTTTTCCCCGCCTTATTCGGCTATACCCTTTTCTCTAATTTTTTTCCTCGGGAAGGACACCTAAAAATGGCACAGGTATAATTTTCGTTGAATTCTGAATTTTCGAAAATTTCAAATTTACACAATGCGAGAAAGTATATGCTCTTGGAGCTCCACTTGATTTAGTATTACATACATTTCTAAGTTCAATTTCTGTTGCTTTTCTTCTACACGTTTAACATGCATGGTACTTCTACTGAAGCAAAGTATTTCTTTCTTAATCGTATATCTATTGTTAAATGTTTAAATCATTTCATATGCTGATTTTTCGTAGCATGAGTATTTTTTGTGTATCGTGGTAATTTTTACACATACGTAAACAAGATTTTCTCAATAAGGATTTTTGTCTACCTTTTTGTAAAAATAAAGCGCAATGCATGGATTTCTATACTTTAAACTTCCTTTTTATTAGAACTGTTGAATTTTGATAAATTGAAGACATGTATTTTTCATGGACACGTCTGGAATTGATCTCTCCGCGTGTCGTAGTCTAAGTTGATTAACACGAAATCGAAAACCTATCCGTTTGAATTCAAATTCAGCCAGAGCAAACATTTCTCAGGCAGTCTCTCGCAAAAGCACGCGTTAGGTGATTGGAGAGGTAACCCGCCGAGAGAAGTAACCCGTCGCTGAACTCGAACACTTAAATGTGCGAAATTTTCGCATGGGTTTGCCTTGTATTATATTATTACATAACCATTACATTTATATGAGAAATCATGTTTTGTAGCACCACTATTTAATGTGAAGGACACTGTCGTAAAACTCGAGAGGTTCTATCGTCAATAAAGAACGACCCAAAACACGAGTTTAAATTAAATATTTTGAATAAGTCAGACAAACAGGTTATTGAGCACGATTCAGTAGTGAACGAGGATGACCCAGATCAGGTATGAATTTTGGTTCATAGCCAGAAATAATGATTCGATATTTCCAGTGCAGAGACATGTTTTGCATGTATACAACGTGTGAGGCGCATACCCTACAGACTTAAGTGTTAGTTGTCTTTAGCGAAGAAAACTAATTCCTATGGCACATTGTCAGGCGAAGGAAGTATCATCTGGTGAAGGTAGTGACGTCTCGTCAGGTAAAGGGAGCAAATTGCCACTTCCATTATTGATTGCAGAATACATTTGTGCAAACAGAATGAAGAAAAGTTTCAATCTGCTTTTAAAACCTCTGGGTACCATCCGCATCTTTTATTTCTTTTTCTTGCAATACATTCTTCGGTGCTAAAATTGCGCACTGGAAAAGAGTGAGGTGAAAGAGTAGAAATCAAGCAGAAATTGGGCAAAAACTGCTCCTTACTTCGTAAGGGGAGAAAGTATTTTAATTGTCGGCCAGAAAACTGCGAAGTTTCGGCATAAAAACTCTTATTGCCGGGCCTTGGTAACGAAAAAGGGCATAAATATTGTTCCTATATGTAGTAAGTTACTTCTTCTGAAACGTTGTGTAGACAGAATCCGTGTTTGTGGGGTCCTTGGTACCAAAAATCGATGGACTGCAAAACGTCTCTCTGTCCGTCTGTGGCCAATGCAAGCACGACAACCGTTCAGCCGATTTTCTTCAAAATTGATACAACACAATCGATGTAAATGAGCTCGAGGCCCTGCGAGTTAGAACGAATTTTTTGATTCTGGGGGATGGGCTTTATGGGAAGTCTCGGATACTTTACGAAAAGCCGGAGATTCTTAACGTGGACTTTGTCCTCAGGGAGTGTAAATGACGCTTAAAAGAATGGTGTAGGTCTCATTTTCGGTGAAATCGCTCGCGACTGTCTTTTTACGAAGTATGTGTAAGTAAAAGTAATTCACTACAGATAACAACAAGAAAAATCCACTTTTTTGCTGTTAAGGACCACTTTTTTGCTGTCTCGACAGAAAATGAAATTGGCACTTTCCTGAAGCATTACATTTTTTTCTCTATACTACGTAATATTTGTACATATTCGCAAATAAAATATAATTCATCTCTCCCAAAGTGCTACACAAACGTGTAACAGAATGAATAAATATATTTTTTATCGAATACGCATTCTTTTGTATTCACTGGAAGACATTCAAAACGCACCAGGGGCACAACAGGCGGTTGGGAAAGAAAGTGCAGAAATTCAAAATCTCTGTAATTATTTCGAATTTGCGTGATGTCTTTAGTAAGTTGAAAGCAATGAATATATGTGCGACAAATGAAAGTCATTCAATGACGACATATGATAAGACATTTTACACCATTTGATGCAAGATAAAATGGTTGTAAGGAGAGAAAAAAACGATCGTGGTTAGATGGACTAAAGCTTTCGTACAGTATTTATGGGAATATGCACATTATTGACATAAAATTAATATGCCTTGCCCGGAACAGAAATGCGAAGATCGCCAGAAACGTCAAGGTAACGTTAAGGGCAATATTTCTGAAATAAAACTGAAGAACCTGCCGTATCTTCGGTTTACAATCCGCTTGAACATTTATCTTATCACGCGCCAACCAGACACCCAAGCGACTAAGCAATTTCGACAGCTTATGGACTAGTTACTGCACAGCAATACAATCAATAAGACAGTTGCCCTTAATAAATATTTATTCCGTAGGTGTATGCCATTTTATTTCCTCCTGATACGAGCAAATATCTCTGATCAAAAAAATATTCCTATCATAAATCTCGGACCAATTAGTTCTTAGGATTGACATTTTTAGTTTGAAACGCATCATCGTTGAAATTTAGTAAATGAGCAACATATCCATGCAGAGGACCGAGATCAGATTATGTCTCTCCGCAGTGGCACATTGCTGGTGAGAGTACTAGCAACCGAAATTATGTTGGTAGTACGAGCTGCAGTTTCTAACAAAAGAAAACGTAAATACCGTATCCACCACAATCATAAAAGATACTGGAAGTGTAGCCGCCCTCACTTGTTTCCCAATGATCTGGTAGCTACCCACATAAATGCCATTTTTAATAGGAGACCGTATTCCAGCTCAGTGCGGAGAGACATTCATGACGCACTTTATTATCAGCCTCATGGCGAACAATGTTAAAAGTTGATGATTTTGATCACACTATCAAGTGGAGTCGTGTGGTTACCAGGGAAGTGTTATGTACAAGAAGAAATAAGCTAAAGTTTCATCTTGGAGGATCAAGGGACAAAGGTAAGAACGTTCTTCTTTTATATCCGAAGTCCGAGTTTGTGTGCTGCCGGAACCATGCAGAATTTATGGTGGACAAAGTGATCTCATGCCAATTGTATACGTTATTTTGTTTCCCGTTGCTTTCGTGCCATTACTTCACCATCATTCATCTCATTATCATTATCGCCCTCATTATATATTGCTCCAATGACTTCGGATTCAATAACATTAGCAGGAGAAGATCATTTCTTCAAGCCCAATAAATAACCATTAAATTCTTTTGAAATTTTATGTTTCTCATTAGCAATAGGCAAACACAATTTTTATATACAATCGTTGTGGACTCTTCATATCGCGTGTTCTGAAAGGTCCCTCGTACTATCTAGTGAGCATTGAAATTGGTATCCTCCAAATTCTTGGTGAGTTGCAACGAGAAAATATTGTTCCAATTAATTGATACAGTTCTAGCATTATTTAAATAGAGATAATTCACGCAAACACTGACATTTACCATAAACTGTCATTTTGTTCAAACATGATAACTCCCTATCATTGTCTTCACACAAATAATAGTATGTAGAATATGGTTTGGTCAGTACGAGTACATGACAAGTGCTCATGTCACGTTCTGACCAAATCTAATACAAATAGTTGACAGATAGCAGGTTTAGACCACGCTGTAGAAAAGACTGCGCTACTATTAGAGATATCATGACTATACCAAACGAAAGAGGAATTTTCTTAAAATAGGGATATGCTTTCAACTCAAAAAGTGATAAATTGGAGATAACTAGTTCTGACCAAACATCGGACACATTGCTCAAACGTTAAAATAATGCGAAAATGTGTGTGCTGTTGTAGCAACACAAATCTAATTTATGCCATTGGAAAGTCTTGTTTCCCTTTATTTTAGGCACATTATTTCAATCAGTTTCAGGTTCATCAGAAATTAATTTAGATTCCACAGAATACATTTCAGATTTCACAGAAATACAAAATAATTCAACAAAAATTTTAGAGTAAAATAAATATAAAATAATTTTGACACATCTACCACCCTACGTAAATGATGTATTTTTATACTGGCGTCAGTCAACTTTTCCTGATTACGAGATTTATATCCATTTAGGGAAATAAATATGGCTTTACTGTGTGTGTTAAAAAATTGAATCAGTTAATTGGTGTTAGTTGAATACTAAAGCAAAAAGAGTAGTACTTTTAGAGAGGCAGCAGTCTACGACTCATAACTTTTTAGAAATAAATTAAGAAAATAGGATTGATTATTTACTGTGCATGAAATCTCAAAGGAAAGTCTAAAAGGTTCCAAGACTAAAAAAAATTGTTAAAATATTTATTATTTTTTAAAATTTATTTACTTATTATTTGAGGTATATTTTTTTAACAACTTGTGATCAACGACCCCTGTTGAAATTTCATTTAGAGCTTTTTCCATAGAATTTTAATTTTTACTTATTATGAAATATATTCGTCTACTTGACTATTGATTAAAAAAGATTGAAAATGTCGATACATCCTGAAGAGTTGAAAACAATATGTAGATCGTTACTATTTTTAGGTTTAATGAGGTATTTGACACCGTGATATTACACTTCAAACCATTGTATAAAGCATATTACCGACAAAAGTATCTTTTTCCCTACAAAGGAAGTTCTTTCAGAGTAAATTTTGTATTAACATAATGAAGGTTATACACTTAGTTTTTGCTCATGAAACAATTTCTAAAATATATTTAAATAATATTAAGAGAACGACTAGTTTAGTTTCAGCCCCAAAGTGGCTGATATTTTTTTGAGTATAAGCATAGGATTAAAATACAGAATATTCCTTCCTTATTTATGTTGCTTCTTTTTATCATGTTCCGAAGAAAAACAACATAAAATCGTATTGGACATAAAAAGAGCTAATATGCTCTTAGTTCCTAAGAAGAAGATTACAGGGTGCTATAACCTAGAGGATCTGAATTGGAAAATTTAAAATATAAATCGGTCATTTTAATGTTGGAATAACTCAGAGGAGTGTAGCATTGAAATCCTGATAAAATTGCTGAGATGAATTTCGCATCTCTTACATCGTGTGCCGAGTAATGATATATTTTTTTGTATTTATGTAGATTGAAATGGAACACTAAAAATAAAAATACTTTTCTCGTGTTAAATATCGTCTTGTGTATGTATGAAACTTATAACAGATAGCAGACTTGGTGAAGACGTTTGACTCATTAGAAAACCGAAAGAACTGGAGACACTGAAGTCACGTGAGTGAGAGAAATGCATCGATATTGGAGCCACGTAGATTATCTTCATCACTTCAAGTGCATCTACTATCTCGAGTTCTTTTTGTCCTCACGGAGCCTTGTAATGCTCCATGTGTTTACATCAATAGAGCGATACTAATGAATATACTTCCCCAGCTATCCTAATTTTTACTTAGAAAAGGAGATATTCCAGCTCTGGATGACAACATATTTCGTCATTTTGTCTTGGGCTTGTTTCACTTGAATGCCAAATAATAAAATGATGTAAAAGTAAAAATCTCGAACTTCAAAATTTTTACGGACGTTTATAACCTTTGGAGAGGAGTTTCCAAAACTCATCCTCTAATTCAGCGTGTTGTCAACTTACTCTTTCACGCCCTACATTACCAAACAATGGCTTAGAGCTTGTGCCGGCTGGGACGGCCCCACTGGTGGGAGATGCCTGGTTTGGGAAAAACTTCGCAAGCCGACTGGTAGGTCGGTGCCGGATCTCGCCATCCAGCTAGGAAAGATCACGGCCATCTCCCGCAATAAATCACGCTCTAAACGTACGAGACTAATGATGTTAGTAGTGGAGGCGCCCGGAAGCAGCAATCAATCAATCTTCACTACTCGTATTATACGAACCGAAAACGCCACCTAGTGTATATCCTTCGACATACTTCCTTGCCCTTTTCTACCACGTCTTCTCCACCTGCTCGTTCCTCACATCATTGTAATGCAAATGTATGTCAGGGTTTGTGCCCCCGCCAGGGGATTAGCGATGCCCCTTCCGTTGCCTCCTTGTGTGTTGGAGACTCCCCGTCGGGAGACTGCCTGGCCACCGAATGGAAGCGATGATCTCGCCAACGCTGGCGCCAGCGACTGCACCAACAACGTGCATGGCCCATGCGCCACTGACTGCGCTGGCGCGGGCGACAGTTGCCCCGGCAGGCTGCATGAACCAAATAAAAAGAACGCCGCACTTTTTTTTCTTGAAGAACACACAACACCATTTTTTTACGATCGTAAAAAATGAGATATTTTACCTACCGCTGCGCGTACGTGAAGTAGTCTTTTTAAGACATCTGAAAAACTTGAGTCCAGCGTGAAAATAAGCGTTCTTTTTGCGCTGTGATGTCACGTCGCCATGTAAAAAAGTTTTTTTTTGCGTTAAGATGGCGAACGAAGACGGAGCTTTGTTTAGATAATTTTCAAGAGAGGAAATGAAACAAATAATGCACCGGGAGAGGTGGCTTAGTGCATCAACTGATGCCACTGCAGTGTTTCTGACCGGAAGGTCCTGGCTTCGAGACCCGGCAGTGGCAAGATTTTCGACACCAGCTCGTCAGCTAGGTTGAATTCAGTCGCTGTCTGGAGGAGAAATGTAGATGCCCGCTGTTCTGATAGGTAGTTTTCCGTAGTTTCTCCGATCAACACCAGGCGAATGCCGGAGCAGTACCCTAACAAAACGGGCCACGGAACTTCTTTACTTTCTCTTCCTTGTCCTATTCTCACAGACACTAACATGTACTACACCACCTCACATGCAGGGAGACCGGTAGGGAGCTTAGTTTGTCCCGGAAGGGGGCGGTGCCCCGATGGTGGAAGATACCTGGTTGAGGGAAACCCTGCTAGCCGACGATAAGTCGGCGCCGGATCTCGCCCTCCAGCGGGGGAAGATCACCGCCACCTCCCGAGGCAAAAATATGCACTACACTTACAGGACTAATGATCTCAGTAGTTGAAACGCCCAGAATCACTAACAACCAACGAACCAACCAACAAACAAATGATTTCTAACAGAAGCATTTTTATACGATCGTAGATCGATATTTTGATTTTAAATAAAAAATGTCTATAATCACTATTGGGTTAAAAGGTTTGAAACAATAACTGATGATATCATTGCCAATGTATGTGTACGAACTAAAGGAACGCTATTTGCACTATCTTCATCGAGTATTCATTACTCTTATTATTTTTAATTTGATTTTTTGTTAAATCTTAATTATAAATTAATAAAAAACGCCACTGTGAAATTAAATATTGTTGCGCCCGAATGTAATGTCAGAAGTTATTAAACCCCCTTAAAACATCGATATTTATTAACATGGATGCTTTGACATCGATGTCGCTACAATATTAGTCGGTTTATATTTGACACAATAACAGTGTAAAATTGGAACGTTTACACATAATCTCTCAGATGCTGTTCACTTTCACCAATCTATCTTTTCTTCTTAATTTCCATGTAATTATGTTATTTGCAAAGTTGAGAACGCAATTTTTTTGGGTCTCCGTAATTTTCTACTCATTTTTGGAATAGGAGATATCTGTTTCATGATTTGTCATTGCAGCCAAACGAGAAAATTCTTGGTGGAAACAAAAGAATATCGATGATCACGTTATATCCCTTCGTCGTCGCTGAGGCGAGTGATGTACGCATTACCTTTTTATTTATTTGTTTTACGTTAAAAAAACAGTTAAAACTGCGTATGACGTGCTATGGGGAGAAGTGAATTGTGTGCACATTTTCAAAATTCTGTGATCCCTACACTAAATTATATACTACTTGAATTTTGAATGAATGAAGAAAAAAAAGCAAGCTCCGATGTAATAAAAATATATTTTCAAGGTCAAATAACCAATAAATTTTGGACTATTATCCATGGAATAATACTTCCTGCCACGACAACATGGACACGATAATTTGAATAACTCTATTTCCCACTGAATTCTAGAAGACGTGCACAGATAATGAAGTTACGTCCAGAAGCAAAACAGGGGCCGTCTCAGCATTTGCTCAATGGATAAGGGAAACTGGACGAAAAACCTGATCGAGATGGGGGTCATTGACCCAGAAGCTGCGATACAATACTTGTTACATATTGTTTAGAATTATACAGTCCAATGGTAAATAATACATTAAATATCACTGTTAAAATTAATGTTACTTTCCTTGTGATGCTCAGGATAGTCTCTAATTGTATAGAAACAGTTATGCATCAGAAACGATTTCACTTTGGATTTAAACTTTTCTATCGCATTTAATCGGTTAATGTCATCTGGCAAAGTGTTGTAAAATAATGTGCATGTATTGTATGTGAATTATTTGTGATGAGCTGTTGATACTGTCACCTGACGAATATGATTTTTACGTCGAGTGTTATAGTAATAGACATCGGCATTTTCTGAAAATATATTCCCGCCTTTAAGCAAGTCTTTTTTGACAAAAACCACTGATTCGTAAATCAACAGACAAGGTAATGGTAAAATTCCTAGATTAATGAAGTGAGGCTTACAAGAATCACGTGGGTGGGATTTGGTTATTAATCGTACAATTTGTTTTTGTAATCTAAATATCTGGGAGCTATAAGATGTATTTCCCCAGAATATTATGCCATATCTCAGGCGGGAATAACATTCGGGAAATATACACAACGAGCGTTATGAAGGCTGACTGAATTTGAAAGAATTCTGAACGCGTAGCATAATGAACTTAATTTTGTGTTCAATTCATTTAAATGGACGTTCCATTTAAGGTTTGACTGAATTGAGATACCTAAACATTTTGTTGCCTAACATCAGTCACTGGTACACCGTTCATTTTCAATGGAGCACAGAATTGTTTATTTGAAATGGAAAAGTACATTAAAACCGTTTTCTTTTCGTTTACTATTAATTTGTTATTTCGGAACCAATTTGAAACATCTGATATTGTACTATTTACGGTTTCTTTATTGCGAAGGATGTTCGTATCATCCGCAAAGAGAACTGTTTTTCCGTTTCGAATCATCGAGGGCATATAGTTTACGTAAAGTAGGAACAGAATAGGGCCTAAAATCGATCCTTGAGGAACTCCACGTGCAATGGGCAAAGAGTCGGAAAGGTGCGTACGTAATGTTCCATCATTCCAGTAAGGTATTTCCACTCTCTGAGATCGTTGTTTAAGGTACGAACATAACCAATTTAGAGCAATACCACGGATTCCATATGAAGGTAATTTTGAAAGTAAGATGTCATGATCAATGACGTCAAAAGCTTTTGAGAGATCTAGAAATAATCCAATAGGTGCCTCGTTTTGATCCAATGATGAGGCGAGATATTTAAGAAAAGAAAATAATGCTGTTTCCGTAAATTTTGATTTTCTAAATCCATGTTGGCAATCTGAAAGCGCGTCGTGTTTACTGAGAAAGGTTTCCATTCGTACGTAAAAAAGTCTCTAATATTTTTGAAAAAAAAACTGATAAAAGAGAAATGGGCCGATAATTTTGAATTTAATTTTTGTTGCCTTTTTTGAAGAGCGGCTTAATTTAAGCTGTTTTGAAAATATCTGGAAACGTTCCGCTGGATAAGGATGCATTAAATATGTGAGTTAAGGGGTGTATAATGGCATACGCACAGGTCTTTAACAAAGAATCCGGGTATTCATCTAAACCCGACGAATATTTATTTTTTAGTTTACTGATTAGTTTGAGAATTTCATAGGAAGAAGTTTCGGAAAAGAACATCGTGTCTAAAATTTTAGGTGAACTTTCTGTTATTGAATTTTGTGGCTGAAGACCCTTCGTGGGATCGGCAGCAATTCTCGAAAAGTATTGGTCAAAGAGACTAGCCACCGTTGCCGGATCGTTCACATTTACATCGTTATATTTTAAAAGAATATTCTCCACAGGTTTTCTAGTTGATTTGGTCGTATTTTTTATTATATTCCACATTGATTTTGTTATGTTGTTTGAGTTCAAAATAAATTGATCGTGTTTCATGATTTTAGCCTGTCTTATGACTTTTCGTAACAATGTTTTGTATTTTTTAAAGTAGATAAGGAAATCTTGAGATGACGTTCATGAGGAAATCTTGTTATGACGTTTAAAAAAAAAGAAATGAAAGAAAGAATTCGCTTGTTTTTACAAGATGTCCTAATCCCTTGTGTTATCCAAGAATTGCTTTTCCGTGAAATATTTAATTTTCTTTTTTGAAGAGGAAAGCAAGTGTTAAAATGAAATGAAAGAGTTGAAAAAAAAAAAAGAATTATATTTGTCGTTTGTATCAACAGTATTATAAACCGCTTCCCATGACTCCTGCATCAAGTAATCAATGAATCATTTAATTTTACTTTTTGTAAACAGTCTAGTCAGACGTGTATTATTTGTTCTGTCAGTGATCGCATTTCTTGTAATGCTAAGAATTTGTGCATCGTGGTCACTATATCCTAAATCTTTTGTTTCAACTTCATATCGAGTAGTATTTTTGTTAATTATAATTTGATTGCCTTCATCTAATTTTGTGTGATCCGTGTAGGTACATTAATTGTAATGTCTAAATTGAAGGAATTAATTAAATTGAGAAACTTTTCAAGATTCGACCAGAAAATCAATGTTAAAATCTCCGCATACAAAAATGGATTCAAAAAAGCGATTGCTGATTTTGTTAAGTTTTATCTCCAGTTTTTCTAAGAACAAAATATAATCTGCAGCTCTCTTTGTTGGAGGTCTGTAGATACAAAGTATTATCAGTTTTAGGGAAGTAAGATGTACTACAACAGAAATTTCGAAAACATTTTCAACGGAATACACATTTAATTCCGCCAAGGAGATAGAATCAATATTATTTCTAACGTAGAACCCCCATACGTAGGAGCTTAATGCGATTCTCTCTCTCTGTAATAAAAGTCTGCGAGGTAAAAGTTTGGAATTTGGAAAATGCTAAGTTCATTAGGAGATAACCAATGTTCTGTAAAGCAAAGGTCATCCATTTGATTTTTGATCTGACCGCTAGGTGATAATATTTCGAGATTTATATTTTATTGTTAGTAAGTATAACCTTAAAACAAATTGTATTGAATAAGACCTATGTTCAGATGATATTTAGGACTACTACAACCATATTTGAGAAAAGATATCACGGAACGGTGGGGGAATATCTTAGGTCGATGGAATTATGTAAAGATATCGAAGAAATAATAGGTAAACAGATGCGCCTGTCTGCATCTGAATGTTTCATAACGTTTCAAAATCATGTCAAGACAGAGAGAACGATGGATATAAATTATATTATGTCAGAGCGGGAGAGTTTACCTAATGATGATAAGAATGTTGTAGATCATGATTTTAAATGATAGTGTATTTGTTTTAAAACCTTGTTTGGTGGAGACAAGGTTTTAATGCTATCATCAAATTGTATAATTTGCGACACACCTAGTTTTCAAAACTCATAAATTTTATACAAGTAATTGTGTTCTTCAAACTTCGTTTTGAAAAGCCCTTTTCATCTCTACCGAGTCAATTGAAGCTGCTTTGGAGGATGTAACTAAACAGAGATTATAATGAGGATGTGATAAATAGTCGTGGTAAATTCGATGAATTACAAATTTTTACTGATTATTAAGCAGTTATACCTAATACTAGTTCAATGTGCTTCGCCGACGCTTTAAAGGGTTTTAAAAGTACTAGTAGTGCCAGTGCGAATAATTCGCACGGAGTTCAATATTTTTAAAATTCCCTTAATTACAATTTTCTTTTATTTATACTGGAAGTTCATTTTTTTATGTATAAAATTTTTTGCCACTGCATCTAATTCAACATTGTAATTTAAGAGTTTTATCACAGCAGAATGTACTAATTTTCTTTAACTCAGATTCTCTCTAGGACACTAACAAATCAAAATGTATGAATAATGGGACTTGATATAATTAATTCTTCCCAAATACAATAATTTAAGAATAAATCAATTCAAAATATCAATAACATTCATGATAATGTTGACCAACACGATCAATAACAGGACAAAATATCAATAACCTTTATTATTGAAAATTACAATCCATGTTCAAAAATCTATCACTAAAAATAAACTATAAAAACCAACAAAGAAAAAAATTGCCACAATAAATAAATAAAGCCTTTCTTGCTCGCGAGTGAATATAACTTACCACTTTCATTGAATTGGTCCTTCCCTTCAAGAATGGATATGAACACATTTATTAATAACCTTGCTTGTGAAAATGCTAAATAAATGTGGAACAGGCATAGGTAAATAAATACTAATTTGAGAAGAAAATAAATAAAATTTAATACACAAATAAAAATAAAATTTATACACTATAAAATGTACACTATAAAATTAACATCATTAAATTTAACAAACAAATAAAATTTCAGGTCACTTCCCTCAATGTAATATTTTGAGTGAATAACTTGCCATTTTCTTTGAATTGGTCCTTCAAGAACAGAAATGAACACATTTCGAAATGACCTTGCTCGTGAAAATGCTACATATAGCTGGCCAAGTGAGAAAACAGGCGTAGGTAAATAAATACCAACTCGCTCAAGTGTCTGTCCTTGTGACTTGTTAATAGTCATAGTGAAGACAATTCTTAGCGGGAATTATTTTCTACACAACATAAATGGAAGGCTTAAATCAGAAGGACATAACTGAATTCTGGGTATTAAAACAGTCTTCCCTGAATCAATAACTACTGCAGAAATACAGAGGTCATGCAATGCCTTCACAATCATGCGCGTTCCATTTACCAAACCTTCTCTAACATTTAAATTTCTTATTAACATCACAATTGTGTTAATTTTCAGTGTAAGAATATGAGGTGGGAGACCTGATGGAGTTAAACTATTCAAGAATTCTAGAGGATATAACTGGGCAGAGGAGTGATCTTCACTTTCAACACAGTCAATACTATAATATGTTTTAGAAGGACCTTCCACCAAATTCTCAACAATGTCTTTATTAATTTCTGAACAATAGTCATTTTTTGTGCACAGTATTGCAACATTTGTTAGAGCGTCAATATTTGTTTCATTAATTTTGTGGGTAAGAAATACATTGCTTATTAAGTCATCGTAATTGCATATACACTGTGAAGGTATTTCCACCAATTCATCTTGTAAGTGGTGAGATGACAATGTTCCATTTCCTAATTTTAATAACCACTCACTAAATTCTTGATCAGCAGCTGCTCTAATATTTTCTGTAAGTTTTCTTTTTTTAATGAACTTCCAAAATAAACAATTTTTTACACAGTTTTCAACAATGGATAAACGGGTACCACGTCTAATAACTGGAAGGGTCTGTCTAAAATCTCCTCCAAACAGAATAACTTTCCCACCAAACAACAAATCACATTTCATGATATTCTGTAATAATTTATTACAGACAATTAGAGCATTTTTGGAAACCACTGATATTTCATCCCAAATAATTAGTGATGCTTTTTGTAAAACCTTTGTTTCCACAGAATCTTCTCTGATTTTGGCCACAGATGATTCATGAATAGGAACTGGTAATTTAAAAAGAGAATGCGCAGTCATACCACCCTCCAATGTAGTAAACTGAAATTGTCACGAACTGCCAAACGATAGCAATAGTACCGCAGTTGTGTTGTAGAATTCCTAACTGCAGTTCTATATATATCAACATGCTGAATGCCTGGCTGCCATCCTGAATCACCACAGGGAAACAGGAGTGGATAGCTCATAGGGTCAACATGAGGATTCATGTTCGATATAATGGAAATTTTCTCTGAGCTTTTTGATCTTACTACGAAGTCAAATTTTCCTGGTTCCTCCCCCTCATCAAACATAAAGGCTGCAGCTATTTCCTCCGATACTGGAATATTGTACCGACGCTTATCAAATGAATTTTCCAAGGAGAATTTTAGCTCCATATTTTGAACATGATCCGTAATGTCCTTCATGTGTTGAAAAAGCTGAGCATAAGGATTTATATGGAGAATAATTTCCTGTAAATTCTGCATAATATATCTATCACAAAAACGATTTTCATGCCTATCTATACGTTTATTTACGGCATCACTTGCATCTAAAATGAATAAACCTGCATATGATGGCTGAATGTTATTTTCTGGAATCAAAGGCCCAACAGCATGATATATCTGTCCATGAATTTTTAGACAATAAGGCCCTGACCCTCGTAAATGAACAGCATTTAACTGAACAGATGCAAAAGCCAGAGCATTATTATACTGCCGTATGTTTTCAAGATAATTTCTTGTTGTCGAATCATTTGCTTCGATTAGCTCTCTAAGAAACTGAGGCACGGCAATTGGTGGTAATTTTATTTTCCCCTTATGGCAACATATAGAAGTATTCTGCTCACCTCGGAAAAGTTTTGCAGAACAATGACAACATCTATAGTACATTCCACCAACACTGAACAATGGAACTTCACTGTCAGATTTATATATTCTGGCAGCATCATAACTAAGTGGAAGGTCTCTGCTTGCACTTCTATTGCGACGGATGCCATGCGTTTCATCTGCTTGAACTTGCATGTTCATTTGACAGAGCCCGCCTTTCCCGTTTTCTTCTGTTTTCTCTTTCCAGTGTAAGAGGTCTTTTACGTGGCATATTTGTTCTAAATAAAAAAAACATCTATGAACATTGAGGATTTAATGTTAATAGAACTAAAATGTAATTCTTAAAATCATAATACATAGTGCTATTTAATTTGCAGAATTTTTTCTTGAATATATTTAATAATCAGAACATATATCTCTAAACTAACCTTTATTTCAAGTCCCTCTGCGCTATTTAAATGCACCAAGATGTAGGCAGAATGAAGGTTGAACCTATCAAAACAAAATATGGGAAATAAAATTGTTGCAAAAATGCATGCTTATATTATAAATAACCGCAAAATAGAGTGAAAACAGTTAATTTAGGTCTGAAGAATAACAAATACAAATATATTAGAAAGAATTTGAAGAGAAAAAGAAACTTTTAAAAGAAATAGAATCTTAAGAAAAAATTTTTAAGAGATTATCTAACATTACAAAAATAACTTTTAGTCCTAAAAAATAAATAAAAAGACATTCATGAACATTGAGGATTTAATGTTACTGGAACTAAAATTTAATACTTAAAATCTTAATACATGCAAATAACAGGAATTTCGAAATTCTTATGGGCCAAGATACAAACGACTGTGGCACTCTTTAGTGTAAAAAAAGATAAAAGTGAGCCATACAAACAATGTAATCTACTGCACATCTTAGAGTATGTTGGCAGAATGCAATTGACTTGCAATGTAATTGGATATTACTAACCTTTAACCACTGGTAAACCGCACTGCACGCACATGAAACTATGCTATTCTGCTGCACCAAGATGGATGCAGAATTAAGCCATGTGCTCGTAAAAAAATCTTGTACCTACCAATTCAAAATATCAAATATAAGACACTAATATAAAAATTGCACAGAACTTATCTCTGCGTGCGATGTAATCGGATACAATATACTAACCTTCGCTGTTAGCCAAATTCGCTGCCACTTCTCTGTAACTAAATTCGCTGTTCAACCGCACCGAACCGCACACGAACACCAAATGTATTGGCGCTTTCAAAATTCGCTTTCAGCAGTTACAGGTTCGCCAACTTAAATTTTGCGAAGAACGTTGAGTTCTTGTAACAGTTATTTTTTTGTGAATACCTTATTACACTTGGTTGTCAGTCTGTAACTCAGTAAACGTTTTTACATTCACAACTTTCATTGTTCAATTTGTTTATATTTGGCCATGCGCTCGGAGACATGGCGTTATAATAATGATATGCCGCAGGTTCCCCAACTCATATTTTGCGCAGGGCGTTGTGTTATTGTTTTAATTATTTTTTTGTAAATAACTTTTTAAGAATTACGAAAATGCAAAACTGATTACAATTGTGGAAATAGAAAATTTTTTTACACCGATAAACACCCTGATCATACGAATACATCTAGTGGTTATCTATATCTCAGATCACCATTTTACTGTATTAATTATATGGATTTTCGTGTGTTGAAAATTTCTTATTTCTTTTATGCTTAGCTTTGTTCAGATATGTTCTTACAGTATCTGGCATTGGACTTACCAATCAGTCGTAGTAGCTGTTAATGTTATCTTTTCGTTCAAAGACTCCCAACACTCAATGGCCTTGTATATTACCTCCAAATGAACTAGTAATGTTGCAATTTCAAAATTACAATGGCCGTAAAAAGTACTAGCAGGTGTGAATAATGCGGATAGTTAGAATTTAGCACAGCTATATGTTTACGTTTTGTTTTCTAATATAAACCTAAATGATCACCTATAAGCTGTTCGTCTGCGTTATTCTCTATTTCTCTTATAAGATCATTCTCAATTAGTTCGGAAAATTCTGACGCAAAAGCTTCTACAACCACATTGGATTCCCCTCAGTTGTTTAACATATCCATATTTTGTCTCCTATTTTTTTTTTAAGATTTTAAAACTCCACAAACTCGGTCTGATTTGTGTTCTGAAGGCGAATATGTATAAGCATTAAAAGGTTACTATTTTGTATGTTTATGGGAATAAGGTAAATATGTTTTATGTCACATTAAACTGAAAATCGATCTTTCTACTCTCAAGAAATGTTTTTTCTCTAGTATTATACTTATATTTCTGTTTTTTTCTTATTTACTTCATATTCTTCAAATTCAATGTTTCAATGCAATTTGAAAATTTATTATAAAACATAAACATGGAATACTTGGAATCTTACAAATCCAGCCGCGGGATTTTCATTTCATATGGTTGGTTTGTAGACAATCGGGGTGCCAACCTCATGGAAGATAATTATGGATCCATCGACTGAAAATAACCACAGTGTACTGGGATTTAATCAACGCCACCTACATAGTTCTATTGATGTAATTCTCCATCTATTCACTAAGATCACAGCGCTAAAACACGCAAAAGCATGTTTTTAGAAATTTCTTTGAATCTTTTGTGCAGATCCGAAAACAAATCATCAGTTCTACATCAGGAGAGCGAGACGCGTCGAATGACACCTCATATGTGTCGATAGGTGCACGAGAAGTGGTCTAAGTCGTGAGTGACGGAACCGCACATCTGACCACACGAACATCCGCACACTCGGGAGTTCCTCAAATACTGTATAGGGATAATTAATAATTGTGAATATTTTAGTCGAATAAAGAGAATGGGCATATGGCACTAAAACCAACCGGTTTCACTGTATGAAAGATCGTTTCTCCAGGAACTTTTACTCGTAAGTAAACGAATTTCACCACTAAATGTGGATTCTATTCTATTATTACCTCGTATTCCAAATGTGCACAAACGGAATGAAATTGTGAGAGAATCCCACTACATAAAAGACTGCTACATGGCTATTTCGTCTCGATATTAACTTAAGACCTCGGCAAAAACAAGATATTCGATGATAGATTATTTTTATGGTTGAAAGACCGAATATACACTTGCACGTTATCTCTTGAGCTCTTCACTATCGCCTGATAACGTGCTTATGTTTCTTTTTACTTTCTCGTATGCGAAGTGTATATACAAACTATACATATAGGTGGTACAGAGAAAATTATGTAACGTGGCGACAAATCGAAGTTGATATTTTGATAGAAATACACGATTTAGCGATCCCGGGTAGCGAAAAGTGTTGTGTTTTTTACGTCCGTCCGACCGTTAGTCCGTTAGCTTGGGTCTGAGTGTTTCAACTCTTGTTGGGAAACATTTTGTGCAAGTTGGTAACACGTTTACGGATTTATTTATTTTTATTTATCTTTATTTATTTTTGTGTTTGTATGTAGTTATTTATCGTCGAAAACTGTTAAAAACATACTACGACATACTATGGGGAGAATTATATTCTGTGCAATTTTTAAAAATTCTGGGGTCTCACCCAAACTCATATACAAGTTGACTTATGAAAACAGGTGGAAACATGCTTTTTGGTAAAGAATTAATAAGAAACTATTCGCTCCCGTGCAATAAAAACTATTTGCAAAGGCAAATTAACTACAGATTTGGGCTATTATTGAAAAATTACTGAAGGAATCGACTTACTGCCGTGAGAATATAGAGAACACTTATTTGAATAACTATATTCCCCACTGACCTCAAAAAAATCTGTACAAATAGTGATTAGTACAGATTTTCGTTATTTAGTCTACTGTAGATTAGACTATAGTAGATTAATGATTAATATCTGAGGAAAGTTTGTATAAAACATTGAGTGCGAGATAGACTATTTGATTTGTTGTAGTTAAACGTTTACAATAAGCAACCACAATGCAATCAATTTAAAGCGCTTGCAGCTCTTGGCACGAGGGCGACCAGGAGCGGGCCGTGGTATGCCAACGGGAGCAGGAATCTGCAGGTGGTCGGCGCGGTGCGGCGAGCGGAGTGGAGTGGAGCGGAGCAGAGCAGAGGAACGCTTCGCCGGGGCCACCGAAGCATCGGTGCGCGGCCGCGGCCCGGCTGACGTCACTGGGCGAGCACGTCCGCCTGCCTGCGCGCCGCAGCGCCCTGGCTTTCACCGCTCCCGTGACATCTCGCCAGCACCTCGTTCGGAAGGGATGTGCGAGCGCACAATGCGCCGATTTCGGCTCGCGTCCACGCGCGCCCCTCGTTAACATTCCTCCCCTGCCATTATTTCGCCCGGCCGCGCTCACCACCCTCTGCCTCCTTGCCCCTCTCCCCCCACCTTCATTCCCCTCACCCGCACCCGCACATCACAGAGCCCCAGGGTGCACCTCCTCCGCCCTCCTACTCCTCCAGTGCACCTTGCTCCGCCCCCTGCGAGGACACCCGGATTAGCCACCCCGGCCGCAGTCCCTGCCTCTGTCGATGGTGGTCTTCGCTTTTGTCTAGGGCTTGTTGGGCCGCGCGTCAGAGATTAAGTCCTCTCGGGAACCTGTTGCGCGGCTCATTTCACTTGTGGCCGTCTCATTTGTCATTTCTCGTGCTCGCCTTTCCGTCGCACAGCATCTTATTGTTAGGATCTGCCATACTTTATCAGGGAGTTCTGCATTATGTAATTTCCATGATTTTTAATGAAATAATCATTGTATGTAAAATATGATATTTATTATTATTATTATTATTATTATTATTATTATTATTATTATTATTATTATTATTATTATTATTATATTAATCTGCGGATTTTTGCCTATTTTTTTATTTTTAGTCTTCAATGTTAAACGCAATATTTGGGGCATTAAGAGTATTATATGCTAATTTTATAGAGCCTATAAATGCCTATTTTACTAATAAATGCTTATTTTGGATTTAAATGCCTAAATTTTGCCTATTATCGTATTTATTGATCAAAAAGAAACTATCCTTAATCAAAAATTTATACACATGTAGGTTTTTTTCGTTTTTATCCTACAGAGTACAGAAAAATCGAACATCTATCGATAAATCTATGTTCCGTTTTACTGCCACCATAGTGCGGATATTTCGTTATACGAAACACGTGCAAAATCATTAGTGGTACTCAAGTTATTTTTTACTTCGAATTTTTAAACATTTTTTTACTGAAAAGCGGCTCCACTTTTTTCTTAAAATTTTCTCCTCGTATGTATCAAAGAACGGTACAAAAATTGGCGTCGGTTCCATTTTTCGGAAACATCCTGCATTTTCGAAAATAGCAACAAGTGAACATTCCAAACGTACAATATTGAATAGAGAAGTTTTTGTCTTAAACAAAATCGGTTCTAAAAAAATCAGATCTTTAAAAAAGATTACGTATGCTATTTTTTTCAAAACGAGTGTTTTTTGCTGAATTCCTGCTTGGAAAAAATTAAAATTATTAAAATAATCTCAAAAACCACTACAAATTTTTGTTTCAATTTTTTACCCACGGACAGTGCAAGGGACGTTTAAAAAAATAGCGCACGTCTCATTTTCGTTGAACTTTTGAGAATTCCAAATTTTGAAATATTTTGTAGATAAAATGCGAGAAAATGTGTGCTGAAGTAACACCACTAGTTACATTTGTGCTATCCATGACGATTAAAACAAATAATACTATATTTTCGATTATGTTTAATTTAAATGTGAGAGAAAACTTATTGTGCAGCATTAGAGTGTCATCTTGCATTTAATGAAAAACAAAAAGGTAGCTATTGCGATTCAGCCTTTTTTGTCTGAATTGCCCAACAATCAAAGAAAGGATTTCTACGAGGATTTGTCTGTACAATGATGAAAGCAAATATTCCATAAAGGTAACTAGAATAGTATGTGTACTTCAGAAAATTTCTACACAAGTACGTAAATTAGGATAAGAAAAATGTATAGAGCCTTTTTAAATAACTATTTTACACTTTTAATTATCTATTTTGCTTGCCCATTTCTACAGTTTTTCATGTATATAAATCCGTAGGTTAATTATTATTATTATTGTTATTATTATTATTATTATTATTATTATTATTATTACTATTATTATTATTATCATCATCATCATTTCCTATTTTCTGTGGAGATACACTGATGCCGGGGTTCTCAAAATCACCCGAGGCAACAATGCTTTGCACGTAAAGTGGAACAGGAATATATTTGGTTTCTTATATCCGTCAAATCAGGCTTAAGCATTTAAGGACTATATTTGCTGTGTCCAATAATGCAGCTTTTTGAGTGGTCCGCAAATACTTTTCAGTCAATTTTAATTTCTTCGCGATCTCTTGCCATTCCTTGGTGATCAATCCATTTGCTGACACCACTACTGGAAGCACTTCCAATGCGCGCAATCCATACATGTCCTTCAATTCAACAGCCAGGGGTTGGTATTTTCTCTTTTTCTCTGCGACAGTTGTTACAAGTCAGTCATCTGTAGGGATCGCAACGTCAATGAAGCATGATGTTTTAGATATTCTATCAAACAGTATAATCTTCACTGACCGAACAGGGGAAGCAAATAAACCAGATATTGTTCTATCCCACAGTATTCGGGCTCGATCATTGCTGATTACTTGCTTAGGTTTGCACTTATAATACTGTGGTTCAGTCTCTACGAGGTCGTATCTCTTCGCAAGGGCTTGGTGGATTACTTTGGCGACGCAGTTGTGTCTCTTAGGGTATTCTGTTTGAGTTAATGCCGGGCATCCACAGCAAATATGCTGGATTGACTCGTTCGTGGATTTACATAGTCGACATCGGCTATCAATTTGCTGACCCATGATGCATTTTTATAAGCTCTGGGTTATTAATATTATTATTATTATTATTATTATTATTATTATTATTATTATTATTATTATTATTATTATTATATTATTATTATTATTATTATTATTATTATTATTTATAGTATGTTGTCGTTTCTTCCTGTTGTTCCTTATTTTTAGTGATGTTGAAATAGGTGGAACACTGGATATATTTCGGGACCATGGAGGATTCCAAGAATTAACATTTCTTGCTAATCATTTATTGCTGTTACATCTCGACGTTTTGTACATCATATGTGCACCTTGTCAAGAATACTACAGTAATTCAGAGGTAAATGGTAATAATTTAATTGGCAATTACGATGACAATATAAAAATATATTATTATTATTATTATTAATAATATTATTATTTTATTTATTGCAGATACAACATTAAAAAATGGTAACATTGGCTTGTTTGGAACTTACTAAACATTTTCACAATTTACAAAACAGTTTTCCGTGGATTCTCCAATTAATGTCAGGCGAATGGAACTATATTAAACGAATCATAGATAACTCTCGATCTTTCCTTCCTTTATCCCTACCTCTCCCATTTATCTGACACACTGTCTTGCATGCACTATACTATCTCTCATGTCGGGAGACCAGTCGAGGACTTACACTTCAGAGTGTTGGAGCTTGTCCTGGCTCGAACGCTGCCCCACTAGGAAGATTCCTAGAGCCGACGTGTAGGTCGATGCCGGATCTCTCGTCAAGCGGGGAAGAAATACTGACAGCTCCCGGGATATACCACGCACAGCACAGGAATATAATCATAGCTGCTGACGCGCCCGACAACATCAATTAATTAATTTACAATTATATGACAAACTATAATTTTTGAATTTTCGAAAATAATATGAAAATATTTTTAAAATATAAAATTTGGCTTCAAAATAATGAGGTTTCTTATCCAGCGGTCCTAAGCACGTGCTTATAATGTTTTAATTCACTCCTGGTGTGTATTAGCTTCCCGAGATAGCCTGTTGAGGTGATATACTCGATGGTCACATGATTTCGGCTAAACCTACGACAACTACTTCTAGAACTACTTCAAATAGATAATTTAGAAAAACAGAAAAAGTCCTTTTGTTTTTGAATTGCTTTTAAGAAGCCTTCGTTCACAGGATACAAATATCCTAGTCAGCACAACCTGACTCGTGTCTCAGTTTATAGTACTACTATGTGGGAAATATTGGACCTCAACTACAGAAGATATGCTTATTGGTTTCATACTTTCAGTCAAACATACGAAAACCATTACCAGGACTTTTTTTCTGGGTTCTTGATTATCCATTTAGAGTAGTTCTCTCTGGGAATCACCTGGTCTTGAATTGCTTTTATGAAGCCTTCACTCTCAGGATACAAATATTCTAGTCTGCACCATTTGTACGTTTCTCCGCAGACATTCGGATCGGCAACTGCAACAGGAAATGCACCGTGAAGTGCTTTCTGTTTATGTTCGGCAAATATTGTTATAAAATATCTGTTATAACAACATTGATACCATAAAACAATAATATAATGATAATATATATAATAAATATCATATGCCTATAAAGGCATATACTATCACACTAGAATCTGCGGTGGGCTCCGAGCGTTGCGGCTGTTGGTGCGGGAGTGTTGGGTTTGTATGCTCTCTTTAGATTATTGATAAAAATAACAAAAACATTCCGAAATGCTGAACGCGGGAAAGACCAATTTTGTCCCAGTAATCCAAAAAACACCATTCAGAGGAATAGAGAGATCAGACAAAAATCTGTTGGAATCTTTACATAATGTTTTCATAATACTTAAGATAATTTATATAATATTGTTAACTCCACTATAGTATGTATTATTTTGGATTGTCATTTGTTCTTTATAACCACTATTTAATTTAACCAAATGCAAAACCCGAACGTCTTTACATTGGCCATATTTTACTTTCTCGCTACGCAATAGAAAGATTGTTATGTATTGCTGCGCGAAATTTCGACTAAAAAATTATTACAGGGGTCTGGTAATGAAATAGTGTTTAAATACAGTTGATAAATTTAGGGGAGAAATCTTCTATCTTGTGGTGTATCCAGAATCCATGTTTTGTGGGTCCTTGATACCGAAAACTCGAATGACGGCAAAACGTTGCCTGTCTGGCCGTCCGTCAGTGATCAACGCTAGCGGCTAAACCGTTGAGCCAATTGTCTCCAAAATTGATATTCCCCAATCAATATGAATGATGTCGCGGCCCCTTTAATTTGAAACCGTTATTTTAATTTTGGAGGGTACTTTACGTGAAACCCTTGCGACATTTTCCAAATTTTCAAAAAAATGGCTTCATCATTTTTTTATTAATTTTGTTGTTAGAGTAAAGGACGTTTAAGAGAATGGTGCAGATCTCATGTTCGTTGAAAAACTCAGATTTTTCGAAAATTGCTAAAGTTCAAATTTTTTTTCGGTGTCTTCCTACAACTAAAGATATTAAAGATAGAGATTTTTCCCTTAATGAAATCCGTTCCTTAGAGATAGATTTTGAAACAAGGTCATGTACAATTTTTTGAAATTTGAGTACTTTTCGCGAAATTTTGCGTGAAATTAGGACGAGAAAGAACGTACTGTTTTAGCAGCACTAGTTTCAACATTTGATCGAGCCTTTAAACGGTCAGACTGGATTCGGGTCGATTCAGTGGTCGATTGCGCATCTCTTTCACCACAACCTCTCCCCCTACCGATGCCATATCGCCAATTTGAGCTGAGTTGTAGGATTGTCAAGAAGGCTGGTGAGACTGACTCTCCCTCCAAGTGTGAGCTGCGAAGTGTTCTTCGCTTTCTTGAAGCCTAATGGAATAGTCCGGTAAAAATTCTTCAAAAATGAGCGGAGTATACGGTGTAAACTTTCAAACAAAAGGAAAAAAAAAAGATTTTAGAAACTTTCTGTACCAAAACAGCTGACCCAGGTGGCGCAATCGACTTCACCAGTAACCGACTTCCCCCAACGAAGAGTTGCTTGTTCGAGTTCCATGAACTGCATAAATACCTTCATTTATGAGTTCAGATGTCGAAATCAATGTCGAACTACATGATTTGTAAGCATGTCATAATATTTCATGCGCCTTACTTCCCACCATCAAACCGAGTTGTGCAAGGCGTAACCCAACCTTATGGCTTAAAACAAATATATAATAAAAATAACATGTCAATATAAAATGAATAAAATACCTTATTTCCTGGAATACCAACTCTTTTATCGACGGACATTTATCCGTTTTTTTTTGTAGAACTATTCATGGAGTTCACTGCCTATTTCTTGCGTCTTCTGATAAGGGATAACGTCTTATCTACAGGAGAACTGCGTCCGATATACCTGTCACACTCGTGTTTTTTCATTCGTTTTTGCGATTAGACCTATATTTCTTATCTTAGGTATGTGCAGTCCACATGTACCATCGAAGTTCGTTTGGCTTCTTATTGTGCGCATCCTTTTTTGACCCTGATATGCACGTTCTCTGTACAGATACGCAGCAAAGGAAGCAAATAAGTTGTTGTCGTGTATGACATACATTGCTTTTAACTGAACATTTATGTCCTTCAGTTTTTTATGTTCTTGTTGACTCTTAGAGACAATAAATAAGAAATTTCTAAGCGTATTGGATGTGAAATGAATAAAACGTACCCGTAGGGTTTATTTTAAAGCCTCGAATATAAAAATGAATAATAAAACCATTATTAAATTGAAAAAGGGATAAAAACGACGAAGTGGATCGAAGTATAAAACACTCAGCATTCAGATGATCACTTTTTTGCTAACGATTTCAAAATATATTTTATATCTTCGGAGCAAACTGAAATTAATTCAATATTTTTTGTAAGTATGGCAGGTTGACAATAATATATTTAATCAGTGCTGAGTTTCTGGTGGAACGCTCGGGGACGTGTATCCTTCAATAATTTGAATGCTCAAAACAAAAAAATAATAGTAATTTCAAAAGGTAGAAAATTCAGATATCTGTGATATTAGAAAAAGAGGTAAATAGAATTGTTTTTTTAATTATATCTGGAGTAGTTCATATGCATGGTTCTTATTTAATATTAATTCTAGATAAGATATATAATCTAAATTACTTGATTAGTGTACATGATAAAATTAGGTTATGTTATCATTCCTACGTTATGTTTGGAATATGGGAGATGTTGGTAACTGGTCAGTCGGAGAATACCACTTACCTTTTCCCAGAAAATTAGCACTGATTAAAATTAAATAAATAAAATCAACCTTTAATTCAGGGGTCATCGCATCAAAATTAATATTCAAAGATACTTAATAGTGCCATTCGTTTTTCCAAACAGTCAACACTTGTAGTGTGTATGTGTGTGTGTGTGTGTGTCTGTGTGTGTGTGTATTTATAAAATGAAAAAATTTTTGAGGGGTAATTATGAGGTAATATTTTCCAAATAGAATTTTATGTGCATTATACTGTTATAGTAACGACTTTTCAAAAGACTATTTTCATCGCCAACATGTTACCAGCTTAACTAAAAGCAAAATTTAAAGGGAATGTAAACTGTACAAGATTGAAAATATCTCTTTAAAAAACTGTAAAACGACTGTCAGAAAGTAGCAATATTGTATGACTTATCAGCCACAGAATCCCTGTACAGTATTTGAATAACTCCTCGAGTATGCAGGTATGCAGATGTGCGCATGTTCGATTCCCAACACTCACGGCTATACCACTTCCCCTAACCAATCGCAACATATGAGGTGTCATTCGACGCGTTTTGATTTCCTGATTCCTATTACCAGTTCATATCCCGTATGGAGGTAAAATACAATGCCATTGGGTGTTGATATTTTTTCAACGGAAGTATAACATTAACAGCTACTACGATTCATTGGTAAGTCCAATGCCAGATACTGTAAGAACATATTTATTACGCGTCGGCGTCGGCGACGTCGCATTCAACTAGTGATAGAGATATTTCAGTTTGTAAAACACCCTTGGGGATGCGCGGCATACAGAAATTTTTCCTTCTCTTAGTATCAAAATTACTCTACAACTACTCATAATTTTTAAAAAAATTGTTCGCGTTTTAAAGATCTCATATTGAGGGATTAATTGCTTTGAAAAACAAAACTCTGGCGTAAATATTGGAGGTAGAAGACAGATTCGAATATATATTTGAACTTCTGCGATTTTCAAAATTTCAGATGTCTTAATGTTACGTATGTATATGTGTGTGTGTGCATGCATGCGTGCGTGTGTGCGTGCCACGCACACAGCGCAAGGACGAGCATCGGAAGATCGGGCTGGGTTCATGGCCTGCTTGTTAAGGAGTACTTCGGCTTATGCCTGGTAGGAGAATCCACGGAAAACTACCACCCTTCAAAACAAACGCCGGCTGGAATTCTCCTCCAGACAGCGGCTGAATTCGATCTGAGCAATGAAAAGGTGTTTTTATTTTAGAGATACTTCTTTTGCATTTGCTTCATTCTGTCCGACATAAAATTCAAAAGAAATCTGCTTAGTGAAGAGACAGTATAGAGAGTCTAGTCAGAGAACGTTGATGGAAGGTGCAGGAACCTTTGGAGTTTGTCAAAGAATTTCAACTTGGAATCTAACATAGATTTCATATTTTTCTCATTAAAGAAGCCATGGTCACGGATCTTTCAATGTCGCACTTGAAACAAACTGTATTTTAAAGGACCAAAATACTTTTAAAGGTCCGATAACTAACGTCGAATAGTTTTCTTACAACAAGAAATACGTATTTCTGACGAGGAGGACGAGAGAAAATTTGTCCGTGTAATGGATTTAATGTCCGAAGACTGTCTTTCCCAACAAAATATGAAAACAAATGAAATCTTAACTCTCTAAATCTCGAAACAAGTCAACTCATAAATACAACTTCAAAATAACCTACATCTGAATAAAATAATAGATATTTAGGAATCCAAATGGATTATTTGAATTGGAAAAACAATTTCACCATGTTTGCGTACCTAATCGCGCCTACATGTGAACGGATCATTCATTGAATGAAATCATTCCTTGAAACATAAAATACTACCTCGAAAATCACTTTTAATGCATTTCCCATTCGCACTTCAACCCATCGTAAAATCAATTCGAATGCATTCGATTACGCCTTTCGAAATAAATATTGTGCGTTGAGTAAAGAAGCTTAGGAAGTTCGGACCATTTGAGACTGGCAGGACAACAGCTGTTTTATTTTATTTTTTTGAAGGTAAATAAATAGGTAGTTATTTCAACTTTACATATGCAATTTTTATTACTTACTAACTTATTCTAAACTTACATACAAATTTACATTGGGGAGGTTGCCCACTGTGGGTTCTCTAATATGGTTCTATGTTTACGAATCTGATTTGAAAGACGTGGAAAGGGTATTTCTTTTGAATTCTGGTTCTATAGGTTGGAATTTTTGCGAGTCTGAATTCGGTGAGTGCTGGAATTTAATGTATGTTATGATAGAAGTTTGTAGCAAGGTATGTGATGTAATGATTTAATGATACAATACCTGATACCTTGTGGAGCTGATTATTTTTTAAATTTATTTGAAATTAACCATGGGGCGTTAGTTATAGTTCTCAGGAATTGGTATTAGATTACTTGGAGTTTGCGAATATTTGTGTTGGGGACGGTAATCTATATGGGACAGGTGTAAGTGATCAAAGGACCTATTATTGTTTTGTATATTGCTGTGGCGGTATTGTGTTGTAGTGAACTATGTCTGTTTATTATCGATTTTAACTGATGTAGTTTTGCCTTCGTTTGCATTATGTTTGTTTCAATATCATCGCGCCAATTTAATTTCGAATCGAGATATAGTCCTAGGTATTTAATTAGTTTTTTGGGAAGGTACCTTCTATGGAAATATTGTTAATTGTTAGCGGGGTGTGGGGAGTATATGATCTAAATGAGAATATTTTTGCTGCTGTTTTGGTGGGGTTTAGTCAAATTTTGTATTTCGCGGCTCAGCTATCGAGTATGTGTTGGTATAATTGGGTTTTTGCTCTTAAGTCTTCTAGTGAGTTGCCAAAGATGTATAGTCCGCGAATTATGCTAAATGTATATCTTTTGATTTGGGAATTCTGCTACGTAGAGATTGAACAACGTTGGTGAAAAGGGGGATCCTTGGGATAATCCTGCTTTGATGCTTCGGGGTTTAGAGACGTGGCTGTTGACATTGACGGAGAAAGTTCTATTGCTTAAAAATTTGTTAATGATTGTGTGTAGATAATGAGGTGTGCTATTTGGGTGAGTTTGAAACTGAGAGCTTGGTGCTTGGTACGGTCAAACGCCTGCGCTACATCTAAAAAGAGTGCTATGATATAGTGTTTTGATTGAAAGGCTGAGTAGATGTGTTCAGATTGTTTTAACAGTTGATGTTGCGTAGATCCATGAAACCGCTCTGTACTTCGGGGATTGAGTTAGTTGCTTTTAGGGGATGTTTAAGCCTACATAGAATTATTTTTTCAAACATATTTGAGAAGGTAGTTAGCAAGCTAACAGGGCGATAGCTATTTATCTCTGTTGCATTCATTTTTGGCTTAGCTACAGGGTTTACTATTGCATGTTTCCATGAATGTGGGAAATAGCCAGTTCTGAATCAAGAGATAATATATATTTACGTAGGCTATTGCAGATATGGGTAGGTTTTTTATTGCCATATTAGTGATGTCATGTTCTGGTGGTTTTTCGTTGGGAGGGGTTTCTAATGATTTTTTTAAATTTCTATGGGAAAAGAAAAATGTATATTATGGTGTGGGCTTTATGGGTACGTTTTGGCTACTTTGAATAATTTTGTTACATTCGAGGTGGAAGTTGGTGTTATTAATTGCAAATGTTGTTTCGAAATTCTTGGCGAGTTCTTCTGGTTTGTGGATTGATGTGAGTGCATTTCCAGTGAGTGCATTTAGTAGGGGAATTTTTTTTTATTTTTTCTTTAGAATTTTCCTTGTGAATTGCCATAGAGAGTTATTGCTGCTGCTTAATGAGTTTATAAAATTGTGGAATTGCTGATTATTGTGGGTGTTTATAAGTCTTTTAACAATATTGGTGAGTATTCTTTCTTTATTTCAGGTGTTCTGAATTTAAACCAGTCTTCTCGTTTTATTTTTACTTTCTCGTATACATACGTATATACGGGAGTAATATACGTAGTATATAGGAAGTTATGTAATGCTACAGATAATGAAGTTCGATATTTCAACGGAAATACACGTTTTGATTCCGAACCTGATACCGAAAAAGTGTTGTTTTCTTTTCAAAACGTCCGTCCGTCCGTCCGTCCGTCCGTCCGTCTGTCCATCTGTCTGTCTCTTTGTCTGTCTGTCCGTCTGTGACACTATTAGCGCCTAAACCACATGTACGATCCTTTCCAAATTAAAGAATCTCCTGTCCATCTGGCTGTAGTTGAAGCTTTGAAATTTTGGAAAAAACATTCTTTAAAATTTGGGGGTGCTTTACATAAAGCCTTCCGAACATTTTCAAAAGTTTCTCAAGAACGGCTCCAAATTTTTTCTTTAAAATTCTTGTAAGAATAAAGTAAAATACACTTATAAAGGTGGCATATGTCTAATTTTTACAGTTAACTCTGAATTTTGGAAATTTGCAAAATTTGAATTTTTCGGGGGGTCTTCCTACAACTATAAAATTGAAGATAGAGATTTTTCCTTCAAATGAAATTTGTAGGCCATAAATAGTCCTTTTATTAAGGTCATGTGGATTTTTTGGAAATTTTAGTAGTTTTCGTGCAATAGAGCGTGCAATATTTGCAATTAAAAAAATTATAAAAACAAGATTTTCTCAAAAACGGCTTCAAATTTTCTATTTAAATTGTTGGTAGTAGTAGTACCATGTGTACCCTATCTGATGACATAAACGCCATATTGCTCTATTCTTTTGATTTTTCAAAAATTACCAAAAATGTAAATTTTTGACTTCTCTTATTTCACATTAGATTTGAGTACATGTGCTTTAAATAATGTCAAATAAAGTTTCTCGAAAACTCAAATTTTTTCTGTAAAAATGAGCATAAAATTCCGCATTTTGAGAGAAGCCCAAACACCATTTTCTCAAAAATGACTCCAATTTTTTTCTTTAAATTTTTCCAGTGGATAGTGTTAATTGCACTGTTTAATAAGTCGTAAAGTTCATTTTGGTTTATTCTTTTCTTTTTCCAAAAATGACACAAATGTATTTTTTTAAATATGTCTCATGCTGTTAATATGCACATTTCCATCGATTTGTGTACATTATTACATTAGTGAGTGTAAGTAATTTTCTCTAAAAATTTCAATTTGGGACGAAGTTTTACTCTTCTTTAATATTCTTGAAGTCATATTTCGGTTCTACCCTTAAGAAACCGAAAAGTTGAGAGAAGGTCAAGAAAATGTACTTTCGGTGCCGATAGATGGCAGCTGGCGAATGGAGCAAGACCTTAAAGCTTGTCCACACCAAGGAAATTAGAAATATTTGCTACGAGAAAGTCTGTGCCATTCTGTAGCACCTCTAGTTAGTTTTTATTGCATATATTATCTCCGGAGGAAATTTATGTTTTCTTTGTGTTTTGTTGCCAGGAGTGGGAGATTGTGCTTCTAACATAGATTTTCTGTCAAGGTCGATAAATGTTGTTACGGATCTATTTCATGTGGATAGTTTAAGATTTTTATTCTGGGTATTGAATGTTTGATTATCTCTGTGTACCTTTTCCAGTTTATTTTAAGTGTATTTAGTGATGGTCTTGGGGTGTATTGTGGTGTTAGTAGTTGTGACGAAACAACAGGTATGTGATCTGAATCTAATTCAAACGTTACTGATGAGAAAAAAGATTATTGTTGGTATTGGGTATTCCAATGTCTAGTGTATCAGATTTATATGTTCGATCTAGTGGAAAAAACGTCGGTTCACTTAGTGATATTATTTTAAGATTGTGGTTGTTTATTATTTGTGTTAATATTTTTCCGCCCCGATTTTTGTTTTGGCATCCCCAATTTGGGTGTTTGGCGTTGATATCTCTATTTAAGTATAAGTTTTTCTATTCGGTTGAATAAATTTTGTATCATAGTGTTAGCTATTTTGATAGTCGGAGGTTTGTAAGCAGATATTATTTTCCATACGTTATTGTTAAAGATTACTTCTATTGTTACGGTTTCCAATCCCGGAGTGTTTGGAGCTATTGTTAAATTATGTTGGTAATTAGATTTTACTGCTATGAGAACACCGCTTCCTTTTGTTTCTTCCTGTCTGACCTGTATATGTGTAATTAGGTATAAATAGTTTGTTGTTTTTATTTAAGTGTGTTTCGGTAATACTGGCTATGTCGACATTATAATGATGTAAAAAGTGAATTAGTTCAGTTTTTTTATTTGTGATAGAGTTGGCGTTCCAGTTTAGTAAGATCAATTTATTATTGTTGATTTTATTATTATTATTATTATTATTATTATTATTATTATTATTATTATTATTATTATTATTAATTATTCACGATTATTCCCATTTAAAGAGAGCGTTTGAACTTGAATTCCTTTATGATGATTGTTTGTGTTTTCTCTGGGCTCATATTTTCTTCATGTGTTCACTGTCTTGTTTCTTCGGCTCTGCTGTCCATTTACATCCTGGCCTCTTCTTGCTTTCGGTGTCAAATGTATGTTTTTTGATAGTGTTCCTGAATTCTTTTCTATTTTCTGCATCATCTATTGTAACGTGTGCTTGTCTGAGATCCTCCTCGACTTCTTTAATCCATTTTATTTTTCCCCTGCCTGAGTTGATGACTATGAGAATCCGTTTTTAAATTCTGTTTTCATTCATCCTGTGAATAGCATTCTTCTTTTTCTGAATATGTCCGTAATCTTATCAGTGTGCTTATAAATTTCTAATGTGGGCCTCTTCATCCAAATCCCTTGCTCTTGTACCTGTCCAAAAATTTTTCTGAGAATTTTCCTTTCTTGTTTCTCTATTTCTTTTATTTTTGATTGACCACCGATTTGTGTCGTTTCAGCGGCATATAGTGCCTCAGGAAGTACGACAGTGTTATAATGTCTTAATTTTGCGTTAATGGATATGGAATTTTTGTTGTAATAGTTCCATGTGAGTTTGTATTATTGTTATTATAATTATTATTATTATTATTATTATTATTATTATTATTATTATTGTCTGCCATGGCTGTTGTTTAAATATTCCGCCACCGAACTTTGAATGGAACTAATGATTGACGGTATTAATGAATTAATGAAATTGATGATACAAGTTGTCATGGAATTGATGAATGTGGAGTGAATGGAGTTATTTGATTGAGGATCAGGTATGCGAGGCCTATGATTATTTCCGTTCATGGTATTTTGTCGAGGGGGTTGGATGGGAGAATTTGAGTCAGAGATATGAATGAAATTTTCTGGTGGGTTGGTTTGCGGTAGACCCAGGAAGTGGATTCGTGGATTGATTGGGAGGGGGAGGAGGAGACGAGGGGTTGTCAGTATTTCTATTAATTTTGTTTGTAGCTTTGTTTCTTTTTAAAAATGATTTCTTTGTAGTGACTCCAAGTTGAGTTTCTTATATCGCCATTGAGGCTGCTAAGACAGTTCACACATTTGATTAGGTAGCTAAAATTATTTTTTTGTATGACTATAGTTCAAACTCCGTTGACAATGAATGGGAGCATTTTTTCCTCTTTTCTGAAATCACTCAACGGTTGCATATATGGTTTATTTGTAGTATTGTTTGGAGTGTTTCTGCGCCGTTGAATTCGGCTGCGACCACTGGTTTCGGATTTCCTTCATTTTGTAATCTGGTTATATTTAACACTGGTGGTGCTGTTTCATGTCTGCAAAAATATCCTGTTTAGATATAGATTGATGAAGGGTTTTGAACCCTACAGAACATTTTTTGTTGGCTTTGTCCGCGTATGAGAGGAATTTCCGTTGTGTGTATGAGGTACTTTATTTTCCGAAAGTCAGTAGGTTTTTTAAACTGATCTTTATCTTATTGCACTTTACGTGAGTTATGAAATTATTGGTGACTTTGGTTCTGAGTTTTATTATAAATTGATTGTGGTTATTTCTGCTACATAGATAGAAGAGGTTTTTGTTCTGTTAGAGTTTGCTGTTCGCTCGGGGTAATCATTGCGTATTCAAAACGTTTATATTCGAGATGTTGGCCTAATCTTTCAAGTTCAGTAAATCTTTTTTTGAATTTTAACTCCGTATCTGTATTCTTTATCACTAGATAGATTTACACTGCCTGCACTGGGATCGGAATCGAATCTTTTTGGATCTTGAGAGTTTGTTTTGTCACTGACTGACCTCTTTTTTGTGTTGCTTCCGTGTCGATTTGGGGGTTGCTGGACTTTGAACCCTTGTGAAGTTGGGTTGTTAGCCGCCGCGCTGTCCTCGTTCCCCTGTTGGTTCGTGGCTGGGTCGACAGTTTGGTCCATTTTTTTCTTCTTCTTCTGAGGTGTTTCGATGTACAGAATTCACTTCACTGTTGATATCATCGGTGAAATCGACATTGATGAGGGTTTATGATTATCTATTTTCTGTTTTAGATTGTGTTTAGTGGCAGTCTCTGACTGTGTGTTAGTATGTGAGTAATGAGTGTGTTTTAATTCCCGTTTGATGTGTGTTATATTGTGTTTTATTTCATCTGAATTGAAATTAAAGCTAATGATATTATCTGTTTGTACGCATAGAGTTTTAATTTCAGAGTGAGTTGGTGGGCGTGGAATAGAATATTTTAAGCCTTTGTTGAGGAGGGAAGTTTCTTTATCGGATAGTACGCAAGAGGAAATATTGATGATAAGGGGATGGAATTCTTGAGTGTGTGTGGTATTGGACGAGTAATGGCATGGAGGGTGGGATGTATTGTTGATTGCTCGAAGGCGTGTAAGTTTCCTCACCTGAATTTGTTTTTGGCGACTGCAGATCTTGAAGACTCTGCTCCTTATGGTGTTCTGCACTGTGTCCCATTCCGTAGGATGTAGGGATGATGTAATTTGTCCTTGGATCCAGGACAGATTTTGAGAGAGACGGTCACGAAAAGCATACCATTTCTTCTTTTCCGTCTGCAGCCACGTGGTTTGGCCCGCAGCAAGAGATTTGGTCGCCACATGAGAGTTGGATTTACTTTTTAACGAAATAAATTTTTGAGTTAATTTTAAGATTGGCCCAAAAACCAAATGTGAAAATTTCTTAAAAATTTCGTTAGAAAATATTTGTGGAAGTCAGACACTATATTGGCTAAATCAGCCGTCATAATGGTAGGAAATGGTGTGGAGTTTACGACATTTTGCGTCATAGAAATAGATTCTATAGTCATTCTAGCCAAATCAGATTATTACCTAAAGATGATGACGGTTTGTAAGGCCCAGTTTATTGCTCGGCCGGTTGATGGGTCGACATAGTACGCCATTCACTTCCACTACTCGCACTCGACGGACTATTCTGCTCGCACTGGACGGACACGTCTGTTCACGACCGCTGCTGAGCGACAACTGACAACAGCACTGCTGCGTTATGACCAGGAGGACCTCTGACTTGTGTCCCGACGGTGACGGATTTTCGGCATTAGGTAGACAGTGTACGTCCAGTTTGTTGCCTTGGCCTATAACCGACTCTGTAGATTTTTACTTTCTCGCACTTACTTCGTAAGAAGAAAAAGTTATGTATTGGTGCGCCGGAAAACGGCGAATTTTCGGCAAAAATCTCTTATTGCGGGGCCCTGGTAACGAAAAAGTGGATAAATTCTGTTGCTATATATAATAAATCCACGTTTTGTGGGTACTTGATACCGAAATATCGTCGGTCTGTCCGTCTGTGGTCAACGCAAAGGCCTAAACTGTTCAGCCAGATTTTCTGCAAAATTGATATTTCCCGATCGATCTAAACGAACTAGAGGATTCGGAAGTTTGAATTAGATATTTTGATTTTCGAAGGTACATTACATGAAGACTCAAAAACATTTTCAAAATTTTCTTAAAAATGGCTCCAAATTTCTTGATTAAACTTCGTTCTCCGATAGCGTGAAGGACTTTTAAGAGAATGGTAAATGTCTCTTGTTCCCTGAAATTCCTGATTTTTCGAAAGTTGCAAAAGTGCAATGCTTTATTGGACGTTTTTCTACATATTGAAGTTAGAGATTTTTCTTAATGAAGTCTACTCATTGAAGACAGATCTTGTGATTTTTGTCATTGTGATTTTTCGAAAATATGAACAGTTTTCGTGCAATTTTGTGTGAAATATAGGCAATTTCCAAATTTTTAATCAATTTTTTCTCAAAAAACCGCTAAAAAATTTTCAATTTTTTCCCTCGTATCAAGAGACCGTAAATATACTATGGAAAGAAATAAAAGAGGTCATCTTCGTCAACATATTAGTTTTATTAAGATAGCCGGCTTCCGACGGCTTTGCCGTCATCGTCAGTCTACAAATACAGAAAAGTATAACAAAATTATAAATAAATACAAAATAAGATAGAAAATTAAATTACAATTAATGGATACATTTAAATTTTTTTAGTTACAGATAGCACATAAAATTTCAAAAAAAGAAATGCAACGGGAGGATTAGTAGCAGTTCAAATTAAACATTATAAAATATCAATAAAGAAAGAAACATTATATGATTGCAAAAGATAGGGAACATATAGCAGATAAAATTGTAAAAATGAAATGCGACGGGAGGGGGGAATTAATACAGATAATAGCAGTTCAAATGTCAGATTATAAATATAAATGAAGAAATATACATTCTCATATCGCCAAAGATAAAAAAATAACAGTAAAAAATTAAATAAATATAAAAATTAAAAAAATATATAATAAATGGGGGGTAGTAATAAAAATAGCAAATGATATTATAAAGATGGGGAAATAATTGAATAATAAGTTGAGCCGCTTTGCTTACCTGGCTGTTTTCGGCAAAAGCCGGTAGACTGTGCCCAGAGGAAACGTGACACGGTTCTTTTTATTGCTTTCCGGAGATCCGGCGAGGGGTCGGAGGAGGTCTGTTTAGTGTTCTTTTCGAAATGTCTTAGGAGGCGGAGGAGTCAGTTAGTGAGGTCGGTGTGTGTAAAATTATTAGTAGAAGAGACAGAGGGAAATTAGTTTTTTCGTTGAGAAGGGCCTCAGATTTCTGCTTGGCTTGAAATATGTAAAAGAATTCTAAAGCGCTTCTGTTCCAGAATTTATTTTCTATTTCAAGAATTTTAATGTCTGAGTCTGGGTGGAAAGTGTGGCCTGCGTTTATAAGATGTGTAGAAAAGTGCGATTTGTTTGTATTGTGCTTCCATGCATGTAAATGTTCTTTAACTCTGGCATTGAAGCTTCTACTTGTTTGGCCGATGTATTTAGCCTCACAATTGTGGCACTGGAGTTCATAAACTCCTGATTTCGCCATGAGTGGGGTGGTGTTGCGAGGTGAGAGTAGGTGTTTGAGGGATTCGTGTGTGATAAAAGAAACGTGAAAATTTTATTTGTGAAGAATATGGGCTAGCTTCTGCGATATTTTTCCAAAGAACGGAATAGAAATAAATTTTGATGGTTTCTGGGTGAATGGAGTGAGGCTTTTATACGTTTTCAGTTTTTTTCTTATTTAAATTGCGGCGTAGTATGTTGTCAACGAGAGTGGTACTGTATCCATTGGCGGTAGCTATGTATTTAATGGTGCGTGTTTCTTTTTGAAAATTGTCTTGTGAAAAGGGAAGGCTGACAAGTCTGTAAAGCATTGCATGGAAAGCTGTTTGTGGGCAGATGGATTTAATTTTCTATCTTATTTTGAATTTATTTATAATTTTGTTATACTTTTCTGTATTTGGAGACTGACGATGACGGCAAAGCCGTCGAAAGCCGGCTATCCTAATAAAACTAATATGTTGACGAAGATGACCTCTTTTATTTCTTCTCATAAGAACGTCAACAACACATCAGAATTCCCACAATATACTATGGTCTAGCCCCATTTGCGGAGAACTGTTCGTATTTTCGAAAATAGCTAATAGTTAACATTTCTAAACTACAAAATTGATGATAAACAGTTTTTCCTTAAAGTCTGTTGTAAAAAAACAGCTCTTTAAATAAGGTCATGTACAATTTTGGGAAGAAACGAGTAGTTTTCGCGTCATTCTGCTTGTAATTAATGCAACTAAAAAAAACTTTTCTCGAAAACTGCTCCAAATTTTTTCTGCAATTTTTTCTACGCATAGAAGGGACGCTTAAAAGAATGACGTGGGTCTAATTTTCGTTGAACTGTTTTATTCTCGAAAACTTGCAAATCTAGAAATAATACTATGTGCTGCTGTAGCGCCACTAATTTATTTTCTTTCATTTTTTGTTATGGTAAAACTGTTTACATCGAGAACGAAACTGTACCCGTGTCTGTTATTAGCATGGACTCAGACCTACATTTCTCTGTAGTTGACTAGCGTCTTACGAGGTGATGAGAGGCACTAAATCAACTAAACCGTTGCCACCACTTCCTTTAGTTAGCAGTGAAATGACCTAATGCTCTCTCATCTTCTCACATATTTTCAAGCATCCATCGCATGGTTCTTTTCCTTCTTCCATTGTATCATTTTGATACTAATTGACATTATTCCCTTGTATCATTCATATAAACTCTCTAAACGTCAGTTTCAGAGGGCTATTTTAGTTTGCAGTTTGAAGAAGTTCCCGTGTAGCTGATCCCGTGATTCCAGTTCTGCGCATTACTTACATGTTCTCCATTGTGGAAACTAGTAGTGCTACTTTCTTGCTTTATTTGTAACTTTTGAAATTTTCAAAAATTCAGAGGGATTAACGAAAATTGTTTATGAGCAAACATTTTTTTAAAATTGTCCTTATTTCAATAAAAAATACGATAAAATATATTTTCAAAAAATTGTGTGACCTTATTTAAGAATCTATATTTTTTAGTATAATTTCATTAATCAAAAAATCTCTATCCCCAATATTGTAGTTTCGCAATGTTATTTTTGTTTATTTTCTAAAAATACAGAGTTCACCGAAAATAGGACTTTTCAATTTTTATATCGTAATTTGCACTATTCGACAATAAAAGTAAAGAAAACGGAAAACTTCAGAGAGTTTATCGAAAATGCGTCCTAAGCCATTTTTATAAGATTAATTTGCACTATTCGAGAAAAATAAACAAATTGCAGTTTGGAGGGACCGTAAACAATTTTTTTCGACATGAACCCACAAAACGTGGATTCTGATTACACTGTTGGAGAAAATAATTTACTATATTTAGGAACAAGATTTATCCACATTTTCATTATCAACATCCACATTTTCATTATCATTATCCACATTTTCATTATCTTCTTGGCCGTAGCACAAGATGTGGGAACGCTGAAGAACAGATGGCAGATCATTAACGAAGAGCAAGAGCAGATGCATGAAAAATTGTGTGCTAAAAGATTAGTTTACTTTATAAAGCTAAATAGTTAGATAATAGTATGAAAATTGGAGGGAAGGGGGAATAAAGTAACCTGGGATGAAAACTAAGAGAAAACAAGAACACAAAAAAAGAGCGAGGATTTTAGCAATCCGGAGAGAGAGAGAGAGAGAGAGAGAGAGAGAGAGAAAGAGAGAAAGAGAGAGAGAGAGAAAGAGAGAGAGAGAAAGAGATAGGGAGGGGGAGGGAGAGCGATAAGCAGGGGGAGGGAGAGAGAAAGAAAGAAAGAGAGAGAGAGAAAGATATATGAGAAGGCGTTAAGGATGAGATGGAAGTATTTATTTAAGAAATGGGGTAGAACTTTGTACGATAGGTGGGATAGGAATAAATATGAGATACGTCACAGTGCTGACGTATTGCGACGTCCACCCAGATCTAAGTTTTGGCAAGCGAGCAGTGGGACTATTGTTATGTATTGTTTTCATGGATCCAGTTAGTGACTTCTTTTTTAAACTTATGAAATGTATTGCAATTTTTTATAGTAGATGGGAGATTATTCCAAGCATGGATGGCAGTGACAGTGAATGATTTGCTAAACGCAATGGTATTGTGATGCGGAATACAAATCAGGCGTGACGCTCGGGCACGATGTAGCTTCATAACCTGAAATCGTTGTGATAGGATGGTATGATATGTGCTGTTTAAAATCTTGTAAAGGAGGAGAAGGCACGAATGGCTCCTCTTGAGGGAAGGTGATGTACAAACCAAGAATACCAAGCATGGCAAGAAGAGGGGCGATGCTCTAAAGGATAGGGCGCAAGAAGTAGCGGAAGAGAAGAGAGAGCTCCCAGAGATCCTGAGCTCTCTGACAAATATAAGAAAGAAAGACATGACAAAAGAGAAATTGCATGCTATGCAAACGAGGGCAGCACCTAGCCCACCAGAAGAGTCTAATAGAAGAGACAAGAAAGATAAGCACAACAAAGTAGTCACGATGGAGAATACCCCTGGGGAAATGCAAGGAAACGAGGGAGAAGTGAGAGAACATCTCGAGATAGAAAGAGGCCAAGAAGAGGAGCACTGGGAAGAACAGCAAAGAAGTAAAAAGAAAAATAGCCAAAAGAGAAATTCAACTCAGCTATAAAGGTGACAGCTAGGCAAGGTGAAACATACGCCGACATCCTAAAGAGGATGAAGAATGCTGTGTACCCTAATGAACACGGTACGAAGATACTGGCTATAAGGAGGACACGTAAGAAGGATATTCTCATTGTGCTAGAAAAACTGGCAATATTGCCGCGTTGAATCAGGCTCCGGAGAAGGTGGTGGGAGAACAAGCCAAAGTGAGTGCTCTTACGCGGAAACGCCTAGTAGAAATTAAGGATATTGATGAAACTGTTACGTCTGAAGAAGTACTGGAAGCGGTGAGCAAGGTAATAGACGTAATGGCAAATCAGATCTCCGACTCTTGTAGGTTACGTACGGGATATGGAGGAATGCAAACAGCTACAATGCTACTGGATGAAGAGGCAGCCCAAAAGCTCATAACGGCAGTGAAAATTAAAATAGGCTGGGTGAACTGTACAATCAGAGAAAAGCAGCAGATATCAAGACGTTACAGATGCTTGGACTTTAAACGTATCTTAGCTGTCTGCAGAGGTCCTTATCGAAGTAAAGCTTGCTATAGATGTGGCAAAAACGGACATGATATCAAGGATTGTACTGGTAAACCACACTGTGTTATATGTAAAGAGAGAAACCAAGATGATAATCATCTGGTAGGAAGTAATAAATGTACTTCCTTCATCATGGCGTTCAATAATGCCACAAATAGAAAATATGCTCCGATTCCTACAAGTTAACCTAGGAAGGAGCAAAATCGCACAAGATCTACTTGTACAAGTTGCAACTGAAAGAAACGCGGACTTGTTGATTGTTAGCGAACAACCGACAACCGACAAAAACATTTGGTTTCAAGATGGCTCTAGAAGAGCGGCGGTAGTAATACATAGTAAAAAAGCTACCGTATTCAAATTTAATGCATCAAAGCATGGGTTCATATGGGTAGGACTGCATGACCTACGGGTCTACAGCTGCTATTTCTCCCCAAACGACACAACTGATAAATTTAAAAAGGAAACAGAAGAACTAGAGAAGAGCATAAAATCTGCCAAGGGGAAGTGATAGTAGCGGACGACTTTAATAGCAAATCTCCAGAATGGGGGGAATGGAGATCTGACAAAAGAGGGGATATTTTTTGCGAATTTATTGCAAGATGTGATCTAGTCATACTAAACATGGGAAAAGTGAACACATTCCAGAGGGGAGAAGCGGCATCCATACTGGGTCTGACGATAAGCTCAAATGGTATTGCTAAGAGAGTAAATGACTGGAAAGTACTGAATGCTGAAACAGTGATCACAGCTACATTCAGTTCTCATCCTTCAAAGGCATGGGTGGTAATAAATGGGAGCACCAAAAGCTCAGGGGACGACTACCCTGGAATACAAACAAGCTGGTAGTAACGGAGGCAAAAAGTCCATAGAAGAATCAAAGCTAGTTCACAACTTAGGATGAGTGGAGAAGCCGTACACACCAGAGACAACAGTAAAAGAAGCGAGGGACATATTGAAGGCTGCATGTTCAGCTTCTATGCCTAGATGCCGAGGTCCAGGGAGAAGGCAACAGGTGTATTAGTGGTCCGCAGAGATAGCAGAGCTACGGAAGAAGTGCATTAAAGCCAGGAGACACTAGACCAGGAGCTACAAGAACCAAAACTGACGAATCACTAAGAAAAGAGCACAAAGTATGGCAAAAAGAGCTGAAAAGAGAAATACAAAATAGGACATTAAAGTGCTGGAAAGAGCTACTTGAAGAGGTGGAAGATAGCCCATGGGGTACGGCATTTAAAATTGTAACAAAAAAATTTGGTATGAACAAGAAGATTCCTGGATTAGAAGATCCTGAATGGATGAGGAAAATTATAAGAGATCTTTTCCGTAAGGGAGACCCACGGAGAAGGAATAAACACAGTAATTATGAATTTGATGAGAACAATATCTTTACGAACGACGAGCTGCAGATAGAGGCGAGAAAAATAAAATCCAAAAAAGTCACTGGCTCCGATGGAATCCCAAATGAAATTATTAGGATTGTTGCCAAAGAATACCCAGAATGCTTACTGACAGCATTTAATTGCTGTCTCAGACATGGTACGTTCCACCAGAACTGGAAGAAACAGATATTAATCCTACTAAGAAAAGGAAACAAGCCCACAGACAGGACATCATCTTTCAGGCAATTATGCCTATTAGAGACTATGGGCAAACGGACCAAGGCAGCAGCGACTAGAGAAACACTTAACAGCAGGAATGAACTTCTCTGACAATTTGGCTTCAGAGAAGGCCGCTCGACCTCAGATGCTATTCTGGAGTCAGTATGTATAGCTGAAGCAGCTAAAAGAGGAACGAACAGGAAAAAGGGGTTATGCGCCCTGGTGGCCATAGACATTAGGAATGCTTTCAACTCCGCTAGATGGGGCGATGTTATTAAGGCCCTGGTCGCGAAGCAGGTCCCAGAATACCTACTTAGAATCATAGAGAATTACTTATCCGAAGGGAAGATTACGTACGAGAATGCTTTCAGGCTGGAGGAAGAAATGACTTGTGGAGTACCACGAGGTTCCAAACTAGACCCATTCTTATGGAACGTCATGTATGACGACCTTCTAAAAATCGATCTACCACAACATACCCAGCTGATTGGATATGCAGACAACGCGCTGATTACTAACCACAGTGAAAACACAGAACTGCTAGAAATGCACCTAAATGAGCCTCTCTTCAGGGTTAAAAGATGGATGACGCTAAGAGGCCTGAAAATGGCAACTGAAAAGATAGAGGTAGTACTAATAACGGACAGAAGAGCTATCCAATTCCCCCGCATCACCTTGGACGGAGTAAATATCACCTGGAAACGCCAAATTACATACTTAGATGTCGAAATAGACTATAGGCTGAGCATCGGGCCCCATATCAGCAGAATGGCAGACAAGGCAGCAGCGACTGGAGCCAACCTCTCCAGAATTATGCCAAATATAGGAGGACCAAAAGAAGCCAAGAGACGTATGATTGTCAGCGTAGCTCACTCACTAATGCGGCTCCGGTGTGGGCTGACAAACTAGGTAAAGCAAGCGTGGGACTGAAGTACGCACAAGTGCAACGGAGATTGGGGCTGAGAACAGTGTCAGCTTATCGCACAGTATCCGACAGCGCAGTAGGGGTACTGGCCAGAATACCCCCGATTGATATGTTGGCTTGAGAAAGAAAAGCGGTGTATGATGAAGCGAAAAAGTCTGCTGACTCCAGCGGGGAACAACCGGCGAATAGGACGAAAGAAGACATTAAGAAGAGCGCCCGAACATCACTACTGGCGGAATGGCAGGAGAGGTAGGACAGGGATCCTAAAGGAAGGTGGACACACCTCTTGATATCACATATCGAACCGTGGTTCAATAGAATGCACGGAGCAGTAAATTTCTACCACACACAAGTGCAAAACTAATAATAAAAATAATAATATAAATTATAATAATATTAAATAATAATAATAATAAATAATAATAATAATAATAATAATAATAATAATTTCTGAGAAAGTAGTATTTACAACCTCTCAAAGGGTAGAAATTAAACAAACATTCCTGAGAGGGGGGTCTTCAGGCCCCATGCCCCGCCCTCTAGCTCCATTCCTTCCGAAAATGTAAATCCGCTACTGCACCTTGGCCTCCATTCATTTGTCATGCGCGGCCGATTCATTCTGCTACGATGAGCTCAAGTCAACTTCAACGCCGCCTGTAAAGGTCAAGAGCAGCGCTTACTCACTACAGCGTGCTAATAAAGTTGTGCTCCCATGCAAAGTGAGAAGAGCACCGTGCACGCCCGTGTTAATGCAAAGGAAGGATTTTGACAGCTGAATGAACATTCCAGAACTCTCCTTCCGGATATTCGCTTTGCTTTTGCACCAGCAAAACAACCGTGTTATGGCATACATTAATTTTCGAACAAGTTTGTATTTCGGTACGGAGATATGTGTCGGAATTTGCCTCTTTTCATGTTTTCTTTGGATCATGTAATCATTCGTTGTTTATTCCAAAAACATTAAGAAAAAATAATAGTAAAAATGTCATTAAACAGGGAATCATGTACTACATTTTGTAAACGTGGCCAGCCTCTTCCTGTGAATCAGTGATGAGTTATATATGCGTAATCAATAGAGCTCGGACAATGCCCTTTTTGCCTATTTTATTTCTTTGAATATATTTTTAGGGAACTTACCCCATTATCAATGTTTACCTCAGGAATGACTTTTGCGAGGGTTTTATAATGCCTATAAATGCCTGTTTTAGAGACAATTGCCTAATTGAGCGTTAAGAGCCTATAAGTGCCTATATTGAATTTTCCGCATTTTTAATATTTTTTGTTCACTATATTTTGTTTTCTATAATATTTTTTTGAGAAATCCGATGGGTAATTTTTTACCAAACAAGAAACAACCGCGTAAAATCTGCCAGGATGTCCTCTGATCGAGAAGCTCTATGTCCTGTGTCCCTGCCTGTAACAGGCCACCGCTTAGAGACGTATGAGCACTTGACACCGTGCGGGTTACCTTACCTATTTCGCCGAACCCTGTCGGGCGCTCCCGAGTAAAAGAAATTGCTCTCGTTTTTTTCGATCTTCGCAATGATTAGTGAGCTAGATAGATTCCTTACCAAGAACACAAATCTCTTCAAAAATAGCGCTCCGGCATTTTTCGCATTTTGAAAGGTAGGATTACACAAGATAGGGAGAGTTTTCTTCGATAATTTTGTATTGGTTTTGAAGTTTCCTGCATGCGAGATCAGTAAATTTGCTGTTCCTGTAAGGATGCTTGATACAATGCCAAAAGAGAAAGTTTCAAGTGCATTGCTAAAAGAGTGGATTTATTGAGAAGATTCACAGCAGACTGAAAATGTATTTTTTTACCAGTGTTATGAAAAGATGGTAAACTGTGCAAAAAAATACTTCTTACAACATAAAAACATGCAGAAAAAAGAAATTCAACTCAGACTTCTGCCATGTTGCAAATATTCCATTTCCAAAACATGAAAATCCAACTTATCCAAATATCTAAATCTGAAAAATGTTTTGACAATCGAAGAAATTCTACATGTTTTTAGAGAAGTATGTTCATCTTTTATGTAGTACGTATAAATTTTAATATTATTTAACCATAATGCCCATTGCCCTGCCTATTTTTAAGTTTTTACTTCCTAAGTGCCTGCTTATTGTCAACTATAATGCCTATTTTTCTGTCTATTTTTAAGTTTTTAAGTGCCTATTTGCCTGCATATTTTAAACCTTTTTAGTGCCTACATGTCCGACCTCTAGTATCAATTTTTTCTGTTTCCAGATGGATTTTCACTATTTACACGAATTTCTGATTTACGTAAACTGCGTCGTGTATGTGAGAAATGTTAATTTTGGTCTTAATAACTTCGTTCTAAGTAAGGGGCAAAAACATTGCAAATGGCTATCTGAGCAAAATTCTCTGTTGATGTTTCACCCGAAAATCAATTTAAATTCCATGTTTTTGTCATATATGAACACAGATCGCAGTGAAAGGGAAGATAAGTATATGTTCCATAAAATTTGTAATGTCAATCAGATTATACCATTCGAAAGTTTTTCTGTTATTTTGAGTTTTTACTCTCTCGGCTTACGTAGTGAGGATAAAGTATTGTAATATAGTGGTAAAAATCGGCGAATTTTCCACAGAAATCTCATAAAAATAAGATCATCCACAGTTTCGATACCAGAGCCCCACAATATATGTCGTAAATTTCTTCCTCTAACACATTGTCTAGTCACAATCCACATTCTGTGGGTCGTAGATACCGAAACATTGGTTCACGATAATGAGTCTATCTGTCTGTGGTCAACATTAGCGCCTAAACCGTTCAGATTATTTCATTAAAAATTGATATTCAGCGATCGATCTGAGCAAACTCGAGTTTGAAACATATTTTGATTTTTAAGGGTATTCTCTAAGGGAACTTTCAAAAATGGTTCCAGGTTGTTTGATTTTTTCTTCTCGGATAGAGCACAGGATGTGTAAACAAACGGCGCAGTGGCGCTTTTTCTTTGAAATCTCTGAAGTTTTGAAAAAAGTTTTTTTCGGCATCTTACTACAACTACAATGTTGAAGATGTAGATTATTTGCGTAATAACTATTCATCAAAAACAGATCTTGAAGGTCATATACAATTCTTCGAATATATGAGTGGTTTGGCGTAATATTGCGCGAACAATTTTTTGAAGAATTATTTTCTCCAAAACTGCTTTCACTTTTCTGCCGAAATTTCGCCGGTTTTCATCGCACAGTTACAATACTCTCTCTTCTTATGCAGTAATGCGAGAAAGTAAAAATCTTGAATTTTCTTTCGTTTAAAACACTAGTTCTATAACACAACGTGGGTACTCGCATTATTTGTAAATGTTACGTAATACCTGTATAATACTACTACTTGTAAACACTTTTGAAGTAAGTGGTAAGTAAACACTTTTGAAGTAAGTAAACCACGGAGGGATTCGAATTCACGTACTGTGGTTTCGCAAGATATGAGCACAAAATATGAGTAGTATCTATTATACCAATTGGCTCGGTCTGCGTAACAATCTTCCGGACGCTTTTTTTAACTAGTGGTGCTAAAACAGCTCATACTTTCTCGCTCTTAGTAGTGCTTACGTAATACCGCAATTACTTTCCGAATTAACACATATCAGTCTTCATTTTTGTAAAACTCAAATTTTCGAAAAACTGTACATGACCTTATTTCAAAGTCTAACTGTAAGTAACAGATTTCAATAAGGGAAAAAATCTCTTATTTTGATATTTTAGTTGTAGGAAGACGCTAAAAAAAATTTGAATCCTAAACACTTTCAGTACTTGAAAAATAAGCAGGCTGGGAAACCTGTCACCCTTTGTCTTGCCTGCAAGGGACCGGAAGGGTTCGGAATTTCGTAAGCCGCTCCCAAAATAAAGCCAAACGAGACCCCACATCAGGTAAACGTTGCAAAAAATGCAGCACAACTGCGAATATTGAATGTTTAAATACAATATTAAACTAAATGGTTTTGTGAAAAAATGCTAAATTATTGCATAGAATAAAATATAAGTACCCTCTGAAACCCTCTGAAAGATATAAGGCGTGGGAAAAATCACAATTTCATTTCTATGCACGTCTATGCTATGATGTTCTTGGTGTCTCCTGACAAATCTCCAATTTTGACTAGTTTGGTTGTAAGAAATGTATGTAAGAAATATGTGTATGTATATATTATATATAAAATATATCTATATATAATATATGTATCTGTATATAATCTAACATCAATTTTTAAACATAAAACCAAAATAGGTGTCATTAAAACACCTAAAACGGTATAGATTCATCTTATCGACTTGGTCCAGCTACCATTTTTTGATACATTGCAGACAAATACTGCCTAATCCTATTCATCAAAGACTACATATTGCGTATTAGAAATTCGCAATAATTCAAAACTTATCTACCTTTATTGATTTTAGATTTGATGAATAAATGTTTTATATCTGCGAGCTTTATGCGGCTAGTAGAGAGGGAGAGATAGGCGGAAATACAACTACCGCGATAGTCGTTTCCTGCTTAAGCGATGCGTCGTTTAGCGGCAAGTAAACGGAAATTCTTATCGTCGTTTCCGGAAAACGTTCCAACGACATGGATATAAGTGTATATTTCTCATGACAGATGCTTCCCCAAGAACAGAAATATAAGCATAAAAAATGTTTGGTCCCTTTTTGTATTTTACAACGATTCTACCTAGAATTTGGGGTACTGAGTGAAAAAAGAGGTGAATGTTAGAATGACACGCTTTTTTCAAGTAAGTCACGACATTTCTGTAAAGCTTATGTGTTGATTCTTATGAGTTATGAGTAATTCCACTGATATAACGAAATTGACCGATATGGCCAGATTCACCTTGTCTTTGGAGGATTTCTTGCAGCGACTTGTTTAAATCTGATCTTTATAGAGAGGAAAATTGAGTATTTTACACTTATTTATGTACACACATTAATGTTAATATCGTTGAACAAGTATTTGGTAAGGTCTTGCCTTTCCTGTTGTTACTTCTTCCTTTCATGTAAATTCATAAAAAGGAAATACGTAAAGTAATTTCGTAAGTAATACGTAAAGTAAAGAAAATATTTGGAGCCGTTTTTGAGAAAATTTTGAAAATGCCCGGGGGGCTTCATGTAAAGTACCCACAAATTTTAAAGATTGTTTTTCAAAATTTCAAAGTTTCAAATAGAGCCAGATGGACAGGGGTTTCTTCAATTTGAAAAAGATTGAACGCATGGTTTAGGCATTAGTAGTGTTCACGGACGGACGGGCGTTTTGAAAAAAAAAACAACACTTTTTCGGTATCAGGGGACCCCAATACGTGTATTTCCGTTGAAATCTCAAAATCGATTTTCCGCAGCATTACATAACTTTCTTTATACTATGTGCATTATTCTGAATTTACGTATGTATACGAGAAAGTAAAAAAATCAGATACTTCCCTTCTTTCACATCTTACTCTGGACTGGGTCATTATACTTTCGTTAGTTATAAATTGTGGCGCTATTGTACGGTTCTCATATTTTAAAAAAATCGGAACACAACACAAAATCATGTTGGGAAAGAGGACAAAATATAATTCAGAATACTTTATGAACACAGAAATAATTGTCTTCTTTTAGTGCGTTTAAAGGCAGTGCATTATACTAATGATCTGCCAATTATAAAACTGAGACTAATTATTTTTAAAAACTAAACATCTTAGGAAGTTAAATACTGCATGGCAGATACCATATTCCAATTCGTCTTTGCTACAGCCAGTAGTTTCTTTTATATATGGGAATTGTGCCTCTAAATTTTCACTGAAAACTCAATTTCTCTCCGGCATTCTGTTTCCTTTTTATTAAAATAAAATTGTATTAAACTGCCCACAATTATTTCGAATACAAACAACATAAAACTCACTGCTGGAGACGCGAGCGAAAAGTAATGACGCAAACGAACGAAATCATTCTAACGAATCATTGACAATCGGGAAAGTCAAAGTCTTCGATTCAAACTAACCGTACGTACTATCAAAAAATGTCGGACATTTTTTTGTTTTTAAAACCTGGGAATTTTAGGTTCCGAAATGATTTGTCGAGACACCGGGAAAAGGTTAACTTAGGGTGCTCCGAATGGCACAATTTCCTACTACTAGTTAGTTTTCTAATTTCTTTGCTCTGGGCTAACTCTTTGGTTTTGCCCCCATCATCTAGCCGCCCAAAGTGCATATAAAAAATTCTCAATTTTTCGGTTTCCTAACGCTAGTACATGGAAATTTTCGTTGAGAATTATGGAGCCGTTTTTAAGAAAATGGCATAAACCGTTACAGTAAATACGAAATTTCTAGCTCTTTTTTACAGAAAACTTTTGAGTTTTCGAAAAACTTTATTGGAAGACACTGGAAACACAACTCACAAATGCAATTGTGTATACAAATCGCCGGAAATGTGCGTTTTAAGAGCGTGAGAGATTGTAATTTTTGAAAAAAAGATATTGGTATTTTAATTTTTGAAACAATTATATTAATATTTTAATTTTTGAAAAAATAAAAGAATATGGAAATGACTTTTATATCATCATAAACTGTGCAAATAGCACTATCCGTACGAATAGATTAAAGAGAAAATTTGAAACTGTTTTAGAGAAAATGGCGTTTGAACGCTTCTGAAAAGCGGAAATTTGAGCTCATTTTCACAGAACAAATTTAAGTTTTCGAGAAACTTTATATAACACCATTTGATGAACAAGTCTTCATAAATACGATAATGTGAATAACTTGCCGTTAAGGTAAATCTTAACGACGTGAGTGACAAGTGAAGAAAATTACATTTTTTGTAATTTTTGAAGAAACAAAAGAATAGAGCAATGTGGCACTTACGGTATCTAGAGTATTTAGAAAATCTTGTTTTTGTAATTTTTTAAAATGGGCATATTTCTCGCAATATTGCGTAAAAACTACTAAAAGTTCTAAAAAAATGTATGTGACATTAATGAAAGAACTAATTATGGAAAAAAAATTCATCTAAAAAAAAAAATTCTAACTTTAATTTTGTAGTTGTAGGAAGACGCCGAAACAATTGAAACTTTTGAAATATTCGAAAATTCATAATTAACAGTGAAAATCGGACCTATGCCACCTTGTGTATTTTACTCTATTCTTGTAATAAATTTAAAGAAAAAGTTTGGAGCGATTTTTACGACAATTTTGAAAGTGTCCGTGGTGCTTCGTCTAAAGAACCCCGAAATTTGGAAGAATGTTTTTCAAAATCGCAGCATTTTGAATATTAATTGTGTTGAATTAACACGTTGGCTGTCATGCAACGCATGGCCTGCGTGCACATGGCCTCGTAGGGAGATTTAATTTTTTTTTACTACAAGACCATATTGTCTCGTGCGTTGGTTTGTCTCCTTAGTGTTAACATCTGCGTAGTTGCGTTCCCCTTGAGTCCATATTTGGTCTCGTACACTTTTGTAAATAAATGTAATTCTATATAATATAATATAATTATTGGTGCAAGTTTATATGTTCTCGCATATACTATAGAAGTGCGTCAACACCGTTGGCTCGGAGAGAAACCTGTACGGTACAGAGGCGTAGTATAGCGATAATGCGCTTGGCAGTGAACGTGTTAAAAATCCATGGCCATCACGCGCGTTAAGGATGCACAACGTTGGTGAATAGGGACAAAATACAGGAGCTGCATTGCAAGGATATGGTCAGATTGAACTAAATCCTTTGCCAATTACTCAAATAAACCAAAACAAATTGATTATAAAGAACGAAATCTTAGTATAAAATTATTATGTAAAAATAAGTAAATGAGGAAAGGATATTTTTTTCTCATTCATTTTTTTATATTCAAAATTCAAATAGGGTAGGGACCACAGAATTATAAAAACGTGCATAATTCACTTCTCACCCGAATTCACTTCTCCCCGTAGCACGTCACACACAGCTTTCAACTGGTTTTGATGTAAAGTAAATAAATAAATAAATATAATACATATACGACCGCCAGGCGAGAGCAACCCTGAAGAGATAAAACTGAGCTCCCTGGTTCCGTGATATAGGAATGGAAGATGCCTCATACATGCGATTTCTGGAACACAGTGGACCTAATCCTTGATAGACACCCTGGTAGTCTTTGGTAGCATCAACTTCCCACCGTTGCTTTCGAGGGTCTCCGTTTTCGGGGAAGGCGGCAAGTTCTCTGCGGTACGGCGTTGACTATTGTAAGAACACTGTCAGATTGTTACTAAATACACTATCAATTGACCAAAAATAAATAAACCAAATAACCCAAATAATATAAACCAATACATAAATATGAAATAAACCAAATCATCAATTTATTACGAAGAACAAATGACATACTATAAAATTATTCGTAAAAGCAAATAAATGAAGAAATATCTTATAAAAATTCGACCGACAGGAAACAACTCTGAAAAACAAAGACTGAGCTCCCTGCCCCCGTGTCACGGCCGGACAGGCGGTCTGCGCGCTCGTGCGAGATATTTCTGAAACCTCGTGGACCTAATGTTTGCTACACAAGCGGGAAAAAGTTTGGCAGCTCCATTTTCCCACCATCGCGTTGGCGGGTGTCCGTGTTCGGGGAGGGCGGGAAGCTCCCCAAGCGGCGCGGTGCGGCGCGCGGCAGCCCCGGGGGTCGCGAGGGCGCGCGGGGGCAGCGCCCCCGAGCCCCGGGCCCCCGTCGCTAATTAAAATCCGCGCTGTGATGGACGGCGGCGGAAGGGTCGCGGCGGCGGCCGCGCGCACCTTTATATCCCATTACCCCCGCGCAGCCCGCTAATAACACAGAAGCGCGCCTGCCCCGACGCCATAGCCAGATGAGTCGTGGCGATATTGGATATTTTAATGGCAGCCGATTATAATGCACCGCGCGTTGTTTTGGACGCCGGGCTTCCACGCCGGGGCCGGACGCCGTTGCATGGAGGAGACCCGTAAACACGCGCCACGCTTCTCCACGCGCGCGTTCTGTTATTATCGATTTATCTCGCGCGTTCGCTTTACCATTACGCCGGTCGATATATCTTGCGGCGTCCGCTTGTTCCTTGTGCTTTTTCCCCCTTAAATTCGGCCTGAAAAGTAGCGGACAGGAACGCAAACATGAGGTCTTTAAAAAGTTTCAGATAAAATAGGCGGGTATCTACTTTCAACAGCGGCTCCGTCCGAGCGCTTGAGTGATATAGTGGGGTGTTAGCCTGCCTCGAGCAATTCGGTGAACGCCGCGGCCGCCGCTTGCGCGCTCGCTGGGAATTTCGCCGCCCTGCACTGCCTTCCTAATTGTGGAGGTGCGGAGCAATTCACTGGGATAAGTTTTTACTGCACACACGTACATCTTCGTAATTCGCCGATATGTTAAAGAGCGTTTGTAATTTTCCGCTTTTTCTACTTTCACTTTCGTGTATTTTAGTGGTCACGCGATGTACCAAAGTCATTTAATTTGCAGGAGGCAAGGGAGTCCGCGTCGAATGACACCAATTTAAATTCTTAAAATACAATTGTTTAGTTTGAATTCAGAATCACGTGAGTTAACATTAACGTAAAATTTTATAAATTCAAGATTCTTTTCTTTCTTGCTTATGCATTTTGATCATGGTAAGAGGTGCGACAAATTTTTCATTGAAGTTTTATTTTTTGTTTTAACACAGACTGTCTCTACACAGACGGTTGGGTACAAGTCGGCAACACCTCGAATAATACCAACCGTGTACCCGCGAATGTACAGAAGACACAGACACCGCATCCAGTCACAACTCAAAACAAATGTAGTGCTTTAGATTATGAAACAGTTTCCTCGCCTTCCTGATCCTCACAACCCTTCTCTACCATCGACAAATACATGAACAAATCAACGCAAACAAGCTAGGAAGCGCGCCAAAGCCAAAACACATGAACCAGCACATCCAAGCTCACTTGAAAACAAAGACATTCCTACTGAGCCTAAAAAGCAGATACTTATTTTAGCTGACAGCCATGGACGCCATCTTTCCTCCATTCTCAGTAGGAAGTCACCCTCCAACTTCTCAGTCTCATCTATTTTTAAACCTAACGGGAGGTTTGCAGATGTGACTGCAGAGTTGGACACCCACACGAAGACACTGACCAATCAGGAGACAGTCATTATCATAGGAGGGCAGAATGACATTAACTTAGGCGGTAACATTACACCTGAACAACATGTAAACAAATTACAATGTGCCGACCAAAATATCAACATTGTAGTCTCGACCCTGCCCGTCTGGTACAACGGACCAACACTGTGCAGCGAGATTAAGCTCGCAAACCAACAATTAAAACTGAGAGAACCAAATGTCACACTTTTTGAAATTAATTTCCTCTGAGCGAAACACTTCACCCGGCATGGTCTTCACATGAACCTTGCTGGAAAACATGCAGTCGGTAACAGACTTGCACAGTTCATCAGCAACTCCAGTCCTACGCAGTCTCCTGCCAAAAATCCATCCTTTTCACCTTCCTTACGTTCTCCACCCCCACCCTTATTTCGAACCCTCTTACCTCCTCCTGTGAACCTACTCCCGTTTCTCCCATTCCCAGAACCAATTCATCTACACCTGATACTCCATTTTCCTCACAACCTGTCACTGCCGGGACACATTATAACCTTCGACCACGCACTTGAGGTAAAAATGGAGTAAATATATAGCAACTACAGTCAGATGCAGCAGAAAAACATTCGTGTAGGTACTTGCAAAAGATAAACATAATGCACCATAATGTTCAGTCCCTTTCCAATAAAACTGAGTTAATCGAGGCAGCTCTACAGAGCGATTTAAATAAAATGGATGTTCTTTGCTTTACAGAACATTGGTTATCTCGTAATGAACTTAGCATTTTCCAAATTCCAAACTTTTACCTCGCATGTTTTTATTTCAGAGAGAGACAGAGAGAGAGACAGAGAGAGAGGGGCAGAGAGAGGGGCAGAGAGAGAGAGAGTTAAAGAGAGACAGAGAGAGGCAGAGAGAGAGAGAGAGTGGGGAGGGAGAGGGGAAGGGGAGGGAGAGATTCGCAGAAAGGTCCTACATATGGGGGTTCTTGTATTTACGTTAGAAATAACATTGATTCTATATCCTTGGCGGAATTAAATGTATAATCCGTTGAAAATGTTTTCGAAATTTCTGTTGTACATCTTCACAAATAGTGATATTACTTTGCATCTACAGGCCTCCAACAAAGAGAGTTGCAGAATATATTTTGTTCATGGAAAAACTGGAGATAACACTTAACAAAGTCAGCAATCGCTCTTTTGAATCCATTGTTGTACGCGGAGATTTTAACATTGATTTTCTTGTCGAATGTTGCGAAAACGAACAGTTTCTCAATTTAATTAATTCCTTCAATTTAGATATTATAATTAATGTACGTACACGAATCACACTAAACTCGATGAAGGCAATCGATCAAATTATAATGAACAAACCTACTACTCGATATGAAGTTGAAATGAAAGATTTAGGATACAGAGACAATGATGCACAAATTCTTACCATTCTAAGAAATGCGAACACTGACACAATAAATATTACACGTATGACTAGATTGAATACTAAAAGTAAAAAAAAGAGATTCATTGATTACTTGATGTAGGAGTCATGGGACGCGGTATATAATATTGAATACTAAAAGTAAAAAAAAAGATTCATTGATTACTTGAAGTAGGAGTCATGGGACGCGGTTTATAATACTGTTGATACAAACGATAAATTTTTCTTTCTTTTCTTTCTTTCTTTTTCGTTCTTTTTTTCAACGCTTTCATATCATTTTAACACTTGCTTTTCTCTTCAAAAAATAAAATTAAATATTTCACGGAAAAGCAATTCTTGGATAACACAAGGGATTAGAACATCATGTAAAAACAAGCGAATTCTTTCTTTCATTTCTAAACGTCACAACGAGTTCACCTAAAATTTTAGACACAACGTTCGTTTCCGAAACTTCTTCCTATGAAATTCTCAAAATAATCGGTAAACTAAAAAATAAATATTCGTCCGATTTAGATAAATTCCCGGATTCTTTGTTAAAGACCTGTGTGTATGCCATTATACCCCCGTTGACTCATATTTAATTCATCGTTATGCACCGGAACGTTTCCAGATATTTTCAAAACAGCTATAATTAAGCCACTCTTCAAAAAAGGCAACAAAAGTGAAATTCAAAATTATCGGCCCATTTCTCTTCTATCAGTTTTTTCAAAAATATTAGAGAGACTTTTTTACGTACGAATGGAAACCTTTCTCAGTAAACACGACGCGCTTTCAGATTGCCAACATGGATTTAGAAAATCAAAATCAACGGAAACAGCTATATTTTCTTTTCTTAAAGATGTCGCCTCAACATTGGATCAAAACGAGGCACCTATTGGATTATTTTTAGACCTCTCAAAAGCTTTTGACGTCATTGATCATGACATTTTACTTTCAAAATTACCTTCATATGGAATCCGTGGTATTGCTCTAGATTGGTTATGTTCGTACCTTAAACAACGATCTCAGAGAGTGGAAATACCTTACTGGAATGATGGAACATTACATACGCACCTTTCCGACTCTTTGCCCATTGCACGTGGAGTTCCTCAAGGATCGATTATAGGCCCTATTCTGTTCCTACTTTACGTAAATGATATGACCTCTACGATTCGAAACGGAAGAACGGTTCTCTTTGCGGATGATACGAACATCCTTTGCAATAAAGAAACCGTAAATAGTACAATATCAGATGTTTCAAATTGGTTCCGCAATAACATATTAATAGTAAACGAAAATAAAACAGTTTTAATGCAGTTTTCCATTTCAAATAAACAATTCTGTGCTCCATTGAAAATGAACGGTATACCAGTGACTGATGTTAAGGCAACAAAATTTTTAGGTGTTTCAATTCAGTCAAACCTTAAATGGAACGTCCATTTAAATGAATTGAACACAAAATTAAGTTCATTATGCTACGCGTTCAGAATTCTTGCAAATTCAGTCAGCCTTCATACTGCTCGTTGTGTATATTTCGCGAATGTTCATTCCCGCCTGAGATATGGCATGAGATTCTGGGGAAATACATTTTATAGCTGCCAGACGTTTAGATTACAAAAACAAATTGTACGAATAATAACCAAATCCCACCCACGTGATTCATGTAAGCCTCTCTTCATTAATCTAGGAATTTTACCATTACCGTGTCTGTTTATTTACGAATCAGTGGTTTTTGTCAAAAATGACTTGCTTAAGGGCGGGAATATATTTTCGGAAATTGCCGAAGTCTATAACTATAACACTCGACGTAGAAATCATATTCATCAGGTGACAGTATCAACAGCTAATTACAAAAAATTCTCATACAATACATGCACATTATTTTACAACACTTTGCCAGATGACACTAAACGATTAAATTCGATAGAAAAGTTTAAATCCCAAGTGAAATCGTTTCTGCTGCATAACTGTTTCTATACAATTAGAGACTATACTGAACATCACAAGGAAAGTAACATTAATTTTAACAGTGATATGTAATGCATTATTTTCCATTTGGACAGTATAAATGTAAACAATCTGTAACAAGGATTTCCTGCAGTCTCCGGTCAATGACCACCATTTCGATCCGGTTTATCGTCCAGTTTCCCTGATCCTTTGAGAAAATGCTGAGATGGATCCTTGTTTTGCTTCTGTGCATAAATGTAACTTCATTATCTGTGCACGTCTTCTAGAATTCAGTGGGAAATATAGTTATTCCAATTATCGTTTCCATGTTGTTGCGGCGGGAAGTATTATTCCTTGACAAAGGACATGATGGTTAAGAACCCAAAATTTATTGCTGATTTATCCTTGGAAATTGATTTTATTACATCGGAGCGGGTTAGTTTTTTTCTTCTCTGTATTCAAAATTCAAGTAGTATATGGCTCAGTGTAGGGATTACAGAATTTTTGAAAACGTTAACACTATTCACGTCTCCCCATAGCACTTCATACACAGTTTTTAACTGTTTTTGACGTACATAAATAAACAGTGCCAGTCGTAGTCACGTCACAGAATATTTGTATTATATAATGTGTTTATTATGTAATCTACATTACACTTTTTATATAATAAATTATAATTAACACAATAATTCGGACAACGCATTTTATACATTTACAGCCCTATTACCTAGTACAACATACATTAAGCTTGCAAGTACTTGTTCATACATTATGGGATAGTATTTAGTATTTATTTAGTCAAAAAAAAGTAAAAACAGTATGTGACGTATGGGAGAGAAGATCATCTGTGCACGCTTTCTTGAGTTCCTGAATCCATTCCCAACATTTTAACTATAAATAGTTGAAAGATGAAAAAAGTTTTGAAAAACAAATTATTATTATTATTAATATTATATTAATTATTATTTATATAATATATTATAATTAATATACAATAATAATATAAATAATAATCAGTAATAAAATTCACAAAAGCGCGAGATTACCAGCATTTGAAAAAATAAACATTTTCGTTCCCGTGTTATAGAAAACTTATTTGCAACGATAAACGAACTGCAAATTCGATTTTTCTGCATTGGTAACAAAACAGTAACTCACCCTCAGCTCTATTACCACTACAAGCAAACAGAGCTCAACAAAACGTGCGCATAATGAAGGTACATTTACGTTCAGAAGCAAATCAAGGGACCATCTCAGCGTTTGCTCAGTGGATTAGGGAAACTGGACAAAAACCTGATCGAGATGGGGCCATTGACCCGGAAGTATAAGTACATTACTTGTTACAGGCATATTAAGTCTTTTTTTCATTATCCAATGCAAATGTAAACTAATTCATTATATTATATCATTGTTCTGTTAAAATATTTTTTTTAGATGACCAGTATAGTGTCGAATTGTATATAAACAGTTATCTAGCAGAAAAGATTTTACTTTTAACTTAAATTTGTGTACCGATTTTAACTAGGCAATGATAAGATTTCAAACTCAAAGAAAAGAGGCTTGCAGGGATCACGTGGATGGCATTTTTTTTTATTATTCGGATTATTTTCTTCTGCAATCTAATTGTCTGTGTACTAGAGGACGACCTTTCCCAGAATATTATGCTGTATCTCATGCGGGAATGTACATTTGCAAAATAAACGCAACGAGTAGCACGAAGGCTGACAGAATTTGAATGAATTCTGAATGCGTAACATAATGAACTTAATTTAGTGTTTAATTCTGTTATATGTACATTCCATTTGAGGTTTTACTGAAATTTAATTGTTGTTTTAAATAATTATTATGCTATTATAAATAATTATAATTGCTTTATCGAATATTGATTCAAATGTAGCACATTTAATCATTTGTAATCTTTTAAAAACCATAAATGTAATGGGTAAATTAATTTTTATGTAAATTATCTACGGTATATTGCTAATTTCCAAAGCACGCGGCAATTGAAAGAAAATTAGGCAGTCTCCGGCCATGTGAGTTGTGTCTGTGGTTTGTTTACACGCGGTGTAACTCAAAAAACATGGAAAACAATGAAGCAGTTTTGAATATGACTGAAAAATACAAATATTTGATGGTATTATCACGTCTATGAACATACAGCCCGTTCCTACTGAATCCTCATACTCAGTGCGTTACTGCTTGCCACAGCTGATGTCATGCAATTGCAAGTCTACAAAGAAGAGACCGCCCATCATTAGTTTATTCGCATGTTGCGTTATGAAACAGCAACTTTTTTTGTATCATTGGTATGTAAAGAACTGTTTTATTGTATACTACACTTGTTGCAGTATTCGTGAAGACTGTTTTTGTTAAAATAGTTTTTTCGTTATACGAGAGTATTTTATTTGTTGTTCTTGAGCTGCGTGCGTGCTAATTTTTGGACAACCATTTTGTGTGGTTCGGTTCCGCAGCATGTTGGCAACTGCAGGCCCGCAGCTTATAATCAGATCTAGAATATAAATTTTTATATAAAGTTCAAATAGGATACGGCCATCCCATCAATATTGTCCGAGGTCTCACCAACTCTAGCTTCGTACTGATAAAATATTTTCTTAACTGTAGCAGCAAAAATATTCCTGGTCACCGCTGAACATATTTAGCGATAGGCGAGTTCTCCCTCCGTAACCATCACTGCCTCAGTGAAATATAATAAAAACGCCACTCGTAGTTACCCTTTTGTTAACCGCAGCCCTCTCCCGCTGCAGCTTTAGCTGCTAAAGCTTTAAAAGTTTCTCAACGGCCCAGTGGAAAAACCCACTCCCCACCTGTCCTATTGCCTGCCCCAGAGGGACTCGTAGACATCCCCACACCAGGCATTGTGTACCTGGACTTCCCACCTTAAAAAGTTCTTTGTTTTGAACTCCAATTACAATACATCGCTTTTGTCCTATGGAATTTGTTTCCATTATAATTTCTCATATTATTCAGTGTAAAATTGCAGTAATTGTAATTGAACTGAGTTTTGTTCACGTACGAAAACTTGGCAGGACAAATGAATGTGCTTCTCAAATAGGACACAACAAACTCTCTAGGAGGACGATACTGGACATCCAACCCCTCCCCTGATTAGTTTGTTTAATAACGACGTTTTACTTGTCACTGTGATTTTACATCAAATTATAATGCTTGTGAATTTATATTCACAGAGAAAAAATTGAAATTGACTATCAAATCAAACATTTTTGTTGATTAAGAGACATCTTCCGTTCCTTCATTTTCATCGAATTTTATCAAGACCAGGCTTCAGTGGCCTGATGTCGTTTCGGTTTTGAAAGCATCGGCCACTAGAATGATTCCTAGTTTCCCAGTGTAACCCGATTTCTGTATTTTTTTAGTTGCGTCGTAATGGCACTCATCGAAGTTTCTAGGGAGTATTTTTCATTATTTGTTCTTAACTTACATTCACCCTTCACCTAAGCACATTTTTACAGGAAATATGGAATGATTTCTTATATAGTAGTTAAAATGTAATGAAATGATTTTTTTGTCGGTCGGGACTCTGTTATTAGAAAATGATCTATCAAAGTACATTTATTTTAATCGGCTTATAGAAACAGATTTTGAAACCTTTCTCAGTAAACTCGACGCGCTTTCAGATTGCCAACATGGATTTAGGAAATCAAAATCTACGGAAACAGCCAAATTCTCTTTCCTTAAAAATGTCGTCTCATCATTGGATCAAAACGAAGCACCTATTGGATTATTTTTAGATCTTTCTAATGCTCCTGACGTCATTGGTCATGACATTTTACTTTTAAAATTACATTCATATGGAATTCGTGGTATTGTCCTAGATTGGTTATGTTCGTTTCTTAAACAACGATCTCAGAGAGTGGAAATACCTTACAGGAATAATGAAACATTATGTACACACCTTTCTGACTCTTTGCCAATTGCACGTGGAGTCCCTCAGAGATTGATTTTAGACCATAATCTCTTCTTACTATACGTAAACGATATGCCCTCGACGATTTGAAATGGAAGAACAGTTCTCTTTGCGGATGATACGAACATTCTTTGCAATAAATAAACCGTAAATAGTACAATATCGGATGTTTCAAATTGGTTTCGAAATAACAAATCAATAGTAAATGAAAAGAAAACGGTTTTAATGCATTTTTCCATTTGCAATAAACAATTCTGCATTGAAAATGAACGGTGTACCATCGACTAATGTTAAGGCAAAAAAAAACAGTTTAGGTCTCTCAATTCAGTCAAACCTCAAATGGAACGTCCATTTAGATTTATTGAACACAAAATTAAGCTCATTATGCTACGCGTTCAGAATTATTTCAAATTCAGTCAGCCCTCATACTGCTCGTTGTGTATATTTCGCGAATGTTCATTCCCGCCTGAGATGTTGCAAAATATTCTGGGGAAATACATCTTATAGCTCCCAGACTTTTAGATTACAAAAACGAATTGTACGAATAATAACCAAATCCCACCCACGTGATTCTTGTATGCCTCTCTTTGTTAATCTAGGAATTGTACCAATACCTTATCTCTTGATTTACGTATCAGTGTTTTCTGTCAAAAATGACTTGCTTATAGCCGGGTATATATTTGCAGAAAACGCCGATGTCTATAACTATAACACTCGACGTAGAAATCATATTCATCAGGTGACAGTATCAAAAGCTCATTACAAAAAATTCACATACAATACATGTACAATATTTTTTTGTATACCAGCATTATAAACGAGGTTTTCTGTTGCAAGAAATCGTTCATAAAAGGGCCTTTTACAGCACAAATGATGACGTATTAGGTTTTACGGCACGAATGATTGCGTCATCACACATTCAGCCAATCGCGAAGAGAGAATCTTGGGGTGGTAGCGGCACATGGAACAGCCGACCACTGTTTTCTCGAACAGATGTCAAGCACCCGAGACGTCAGAAGAAAGTTGTTTCGCGAAATTAAGTTTGATTCTCTTGTAAATTTATAATGCTGTTATACAAAAAAATAGCGTATGCAACTCGTTTATAATGTTGCTTTATTGCATTCGTACAAATTTGAAAACTCGCTCCTAACGTCGCTCGTTTTCAAAACATGTACTCATGCAATAAAGCTTAACATTATAAACTAATTGCATAAACTACTATTACAGCACTTTGTCAGATGACATTAAACGATTAAATTTGTTAGAAAAGTTTAAATCTCAAGTGAAATCGTTTCTGTTGCATAACTGTTTCTATACAATTAGAGACTATACTGAGCATCAAAAGAAAAGTAACATTAATTTTAACAGTGATATGTAATGTATTATTTACTATTTGGACTCTATAATTCTAAAGAATATGTAACAAGTGTTGTATCGCAGCTTCTGGGTCAATGACCCCTATCTCGATCCGGTTTATCGTACAGTTTCCCTGATCCTTTCAGCAAATGCTGAGATGGGACATTCATTTCCTTCTGTACATAAATGTAACTTGATAATCTGGGCTCTTCTTCTAGAATTCAGTGAGAATTATAGTTATTTAAATTATCGTTCTCCATGAAATCGTTGCATGAGGGAGGGATAAGAGCATTAATTGCTGATTTACCCTCGAAAATAGTTTTTATTACATTGGAGCGAATATTTTTGTTAACAATCCTTGCAAAGAACGCTAATTTTCTTTCTGTATTCAAAATTCAAGTAGTTAGGGATCACAGAATTTTTGAAAACGTGCACCGAATTCATTTCACCCCATAGCACGTCACACAGTTTTTAACTGTTTTTGTCGTAAAATAAATAAATAGTATCTACATGGAATGCGAATGTAACAAATAGGATGAATTCTTTTCTAGAATAGAATTTTTTTTAAATGCATTGCATTCTAAACATTCAATGCATGTTCTGGAACATGGAAGATTCTCTTGTGGTCCTCTGAACATGCTAATTCATAAGGTTAAAATGTAAAAATAGAGGAGAGCAGAAAATATTGAAGTTCGATTTTTTGAATTCATTTATTAATGCGTTAACTTTAAAGAATGATTTAGGTATAGAATATAATTTGTTTTCGCCCGATATGTACTTACGTAGTAAAGGGAAAGTATTGTTTTGGTGCAGTGGAAGTGGCGATTTTTCATCAGGAAATCTCATTTGTGGAGGCATCATATTGAAAAAGTTAATACATTTTATTGCTATATGTATCAAATCAATTCCTCTAACACATAATGCAGCCAGATTCCAAGTTTATTTTGATGACAATGAAGACGACGAGACTGCGAGTGAAGAATTGTGGAGAGTATTTGTGGTATATGGTGTAAATTACCAACACACATTTCAAATATAATCATTCCAATAAAAACTAATATTATCATCTACAAAATACATGTTCCGTTATTTGATGACTAAATATTGTAGCGAACATATATTTTTTTAACGAAAAACCGCCCTACATTACAATTGCGCAACATTACTGAAAGCTTAGCCAGCCTGCAAAATCGTCAGTTACAAGTTTTTGAACTTGCTTCTCCCTTGACACTCAAGAAAAATAATATTTTGCATGCAACGCCTGGTACGCGAACATACAAGTACAAACGTAGGTTGTCACAACACACTTTCTCGACAGAGCCTCACGGAAATCTCGATGAGGCGCTAACCAGCGCGGAGGCGGTGTGCACGGGCCCACCCGACTACGCGGCCCTTCCCGCGCCGACCTTTGCGAGCATCGTAGGAGAAGGAGGAAGCTCCGCTCCTTCCTTCTCAATTTCATCGCAACGCTCTTTGCAAATTAACTTCATCTTGCAAAGGATTCTTGCGACACTTTCGAGATTTTCCTCTTGTCTCTATATCAAATTTCAGTTGAGAAGAAAACTGTTGATATCTTTATATGAATACAACTGGTTATGGTATCTGTAGTATGTTTTTACATCCTCGCTATGAAGTACAGAGAAATGTTATGTAATGCTGCGCGAAAAAAATGACGATTTTGTGACAGAAAAACTCTTATTACAGGGCCCTGGCAAAGAAAAAGTGGATAAATCCATTTGCCAAATTTAGAAAAAGAAATCCTCTAACAAATGGTGTAGTCAGAATCTATGTTTTGTGGGTCCTTGATACCGAAAAATGGAATGATGGGAAAACCTCTGACCGTCTGTGAACAACTCTAGCAGCTAAACCGTTCATCCGATTTTCTTCGTAATTGATATTCCCCAATCGATCTGGCTGATGTCGCGGCTTCTTGAATTTGAAATCGATATTTTAATTTTCGGGGGCACTTTACATGAAGCCTCTGGGACATGTTTTTGATAAAAAAATGGCTCCATCGTTTTTAATTTTTTTGTTGGATAGTGTGAAGAACGTTTAAGAGAATGGTGCAGGTCTCATGTTTGTTGAAAATGTTAATATATTTTTCGAAAATTGCAAAAGTTCAAAATTTGTTCGGCGTCTTCGGACAACTAAAATATTAAAGATGGATATTTTTTCTTAATAAAATCTATTTCTTAAACATAGAATAATAGAATAACATAAAAGAATCTCATCTACAGTTTTTCAAAAATTTGAGTACTTTTCGTGCGCGTCATTTTGCGTGAAAATACGGGCGAGAAAGTACGTGCTATTTTAGCACCT